>MU730253.1:6167-32270 GCA_026770625.1 Nicotiana glauca
CGGGTAATTGGGTCGTATAATTGGGTTCAATTTGGGCTGGGATTTGGGTTTAATTTGGGCTATAATTGAAAGTAAAGAGGCTACAATTTAAATAGCCAATTTTCCCCATTTTGAATTTATAAAAATAGTAAATGATGTTCAAAAATCAAATTAAAAATATGTATTTAATAAAAAATATGTAAGTATTAATTTAAAAATATTGGAAATGATTTTGTGATTGAAAATGCCATTAAATCGAGAAATAGGTTAAAATTGCAATTTCATGCAATTTTAGCTTAAAAATACCAAATGGACTTGTAAAATTATATAAAAATCATGTAAATTATATTTTTGTGTAAATGTGAGAATAAAATAAATTATTCACCAAAATGACAAGTTTTGGGAATAATTATTGGATTTTATAGTGCAAAATAGGCCATAAATTGGTTTTAAAAATCTTAAAATATTTGGAAAAAATACCAAAACCTTCGGGGATGCTTGCATATGCATATATGTGCTATTGTGAAAGTATTTTGAGTATAAAATACATAGGAAAAATTGGGTATCAACATGGGCATTATGAGTTTTTGGTTATGTCATTTGGGTTGACAAATGCCCTAGCAGCTTTTATGGATTTGATGAATTGAGTATTCAGGCCTTATTTGGACTCGTTTTTGATAGTCTTCATTAATGATATATTTATATATTCCCGCAGCCAAGGGGAGCACGAGCAGCACCTTAGAGTGGTTCTTTAGACTCTGAGGGGTAGTCAGTTATATGCAAAGTTCTCCAAGTGTGAGTTCTGGTTGAGTTCAGTTGCATTCCTGGGTCATGTTGTATCTGTAGAGGGTTATCAGGTTGATCCGAAGAAGATTAAGGCAGTCAAGAGATGTCCTAGACCAACATCAGCTACAGAGATTTGGAGTTTCTTGGGATTGGCAGGCTACTATCGTCGGTTGGTGGAGGGGTTTTCATCTATTGCAGCCCCGATGACCAGACTGACCCAGAAGGGTGCCCAGTTTAGGTGGTCGAATGAGTGTGAGGCGAGCTTTCAGAAGCTCAAGACAGATCTGACTACGGTACCAGTGTTGGTTTTGCCCACAGGTTCAGTGCCTTATACAGTTTATTGTGATGCTTCTCGATTGGGCTTGGTGTAGTGTTGATGCAGGATAGCAAGGTCATTGCCTATGGTTCACGGCAGTTGAAGATTCATGAGAAGAACTATTCGGTGCTTGATTTAGAGTTGGCAGCCATAGTTCACGCATTGAAAATTTGGAGACATTATCTGTATGGCGTGGCATATGAGGTGTTCACTGATCACAAGAGTCTTCAATATTTGTTCAAGCAAAAGGAGTTGAATTTGAAGCAGAGAAGGTGGTTCGATATATTGAAGGATTATGATATCACCATCTTATATCATCCAGGGAAGGCCAACATGGTGGCCGATGCTTTGAGTAGGAAGTCATCCAGTATGGGCAGTCTTGCTTATATTCTGATCGATATGCGGACGCTTGCTTTAGATGTTCGGTCTTTGGCCAATCAGTTCTTGAGACTGGATGTTTCTGAGCCCAGTAGTGTGTTGGCTTGCACGATCGCTCATTCTTCATTATTAGAGCGTATTCGTGATCGGCAGTGTGATGACCCCCATTTGTGTGTCCTTAGAGACACGGTGCAGTGTGGAGGTGCCAAGCAGGTTACCTTAGATGCCGATGGAGTTTTATGGTTGCAAGGTCGAGTTTGTGTGCCTAATATGGATGGGCTTCGAGAGTTGATTCTAGAGAAGGCCCATAACTCCCGGTACTCTATTCATCCAGGCGCAGCGAAGATGTATCAGGATTTGCGACAGCATTACTGGTGGCGTAGAATGAAGAAGGATATCGTTGCATATGTGGCTCGGTGTTTGAATTATCAGCAGGTTAAGTGTGAGCATCAGAGGCCTAGTGGTTTATTTCAGAGGATTGAGCTTTCCGAGTGGAAGTGGGAGCAGATCACTATGGACTTCGTTACTGGGCTTCCGCAGACTCGGAAGAAGTTCGACGCAGTATGGGTCATTGTTGATAGGCTGACCAAGTCAGCATATTTTGTTCCTGTAGCAGTCTCCTATTCTTCTGAGAGGTTAGCTGAGATCTACATTCGGGGATTGTTCACCTTCATGGTGTGCCCGTATCTATCATTTCGGACTGGGGTACACAATTTACCTCGCATTTCTGGAGAGCAGTTCAGCGAGAGTTGGGCACACGGGTTGAGTTGAGCACAACATTTTATCCCCAGATGGACGGTCTGTCCGAGCGAACTATTCAAATTTTGGAGGATATGCTCCTAGCTTGTGTTATTGACTTTAGAGGTTCGTGGGATCAGTTTTTGCCTTTATCAGAGTTTGCCTACAACAACAGCTACCAGTCGAGTATCCAGATGGCTCCCTATGAGGCTTTATATGGTAGGCGATGTCGACCTATGGCTGGATGGTTTGAGTTGGGGTAGGCTCGGTTGTTGGGTACAAATGTGGTTCAGGAGGCCTTGGACAAGGTCAGGATCATTCAGGATAGGCTTCATACAGCTCAGTCCAGGCACAAGAGTTATGCGGACTGCAAGGTTTGAGATATGGCTTTCATGGTAGGTGAGCGGGTATTGCTCCGAGTGTCGCCTATGAAGGGCGTAATGAGATTTGGGAAGAAGGGCAAGCTTAGCCCTAGATTCATCGGTCCATTTGAGATTCTTGATCGAGTGGGAGAGGTGGCTTATAGACTTACATTGCCTCCGAGCTTATCAGTCGTGCATCTAGTGTTTCATGTGTACATGCTTCGGAGATATCACGGCGATCCAACCCACGTGTTAGATTTCAGCACTGTCTAGTTGGACAAGGACTTGTCTTATGAGGAGGAACTGGTAGCTATTCTAGACCGGTAGGTCCGTCAGTTGAGATCCAAGAGTTTCCCTTCTGTTCGTGTTCAGTAGAGAGATCAGCCTCCTGAGGCATCGACCTGGGAGTCCGAGTCCGATATGCGGAACCGTTATCCTCATCTTTTCCTCGACTCAGGTACTTTTTTCTTCTGTCCGTTCGAGGATGAACGGTTATTTTAGAGGTGGAGAATGTGACGACCCAAAGGGTCATCACCTATTTTAATTAATTCTGTACTTCTGAGGCCATGAAAACCTCACATAGAGTCGCCTCTATTTAAGTGTGCAGTTTGGACGCGTAGCCGGAAAGCTTAAATATGAAATTCTGTAAAAAATGCTAAGTTATTTTCCTAAAGGTAGAACTTACGCTTAAGATAGAAGAAATAGAAGAAGAAATAATTCTCCTCCTCTCTAGGAAGAAGGTGAATAGTAACTCCGTCATTATTCACGATCCATAACTCCAGCATCCGGCGGTGGATTTTCGCAAATTTGGTGTCAAAAGATACATCTACTCTTTGCGCACAATCCCCAATTGGTTTCATCCTCAAAATTCATAACCAATTATTCCAGATCTTAAATCTTAATTATTTCGCGATTTACTGTAGCGCGCCAAAGTTTTTGAGATTTTTATCATTAATCTCTACTCTTCACATAAATTATGTGATGTTTTGAGCAGACATGGATGCCATCGTCTCTCCCCAGCTTCAAGCTATGGGAGAGTCTAATTTAAACATTACTGGTTCGGTCCCTAACAATAAAACTCAAAAATCCTATGCGTCACAATTGTTTACAAACTATCATGCCTCAAACAGTACCAAACTTATTCTAAAACCTGTCCAAATTGTTCATGGAGAACCTACTATTCAATTTACAATGGAGGAAAGACAACAGTTCACTGTTGAGGAAGGGCTGCATCAGGCAGTCGTTTTGAAGTTATCTCCAAGAGCACCAGATTTGCAGGTATTGAGAAATCTGCTGCCTAAAATTATAGGTATCAAAGGTCACTGCTTGATTGTCCATCTCGCCCCACGTCAAATTTTATTAAGACTGGATCAGTCTGAAGATTTTGTCTGTGCATTAGCGCGAGCAGTGAACCATTTTTCACATAATGGCGAAGAACATCAATATAGAGTCTTTCCTTGGACTGTTGGATACAATCATAAAGAGGAGACGTCAAAGGCTGCAGTTTGGATTTCATTACCAAACCTATCTCCAGAATTATTTGCACAAAAATCCTTGCTATCAATAGCATCAGCAGTAGGTAAACCAATAGTTATCGACAAAGCGATGCAGGTGAAATCTAGACCTAGCACTGCTAGGGTGAAAGTTATTCTTGATCTTGTAGATAAATTTCCAAAGCATATTCATCTACAACATGTTGATAATGCATTTGGTAAGCATGTAGAGATGTTTCAAGAAGTTATATATGATAATATTCCTGGTTATTGTATCTTTTGTAAGCGCCAAGGACATGAAGAAGAGGATGGTCGTGTACTTTTAAAGAAAAAGATCGAGGATGCTGGGAACTATATTGGTGAAGGCTCCAGCTTGGAGAAACTAAAAGGAGATGCTATGGATTATCTCAATGCAAAAAAAAAAACTAGACAACAGGTGGATGATGCGTCAAAAGAAAATACAGACATTGGTGTGCAACAAATGAATTTGCATCATGATGGAATGCATGGTCATGTAGTCGTGACTAATGTTGTACAACAGAGAGAGGATAGAGTTGCAACACTCATGATTGATAAGGATCGGCCTGCTGTTCTAAAGAGTTTGGTTCAGTGGGATGCAACAAAAAAGATTGTGGAACAAGCTATAGATATACCTGCTACTACAGCTTTGGAGAGGTTGAATTCACCTCTACAATTTAATCCCAATAGTAATCAAAATATTGGAACAGCTGAAGCTGTTGCGGTTAGGAATACTTTGGGTGGAAAAGTTGCAGATGGTGATGTCACAGGTGGAAAAAATATGACTGATGCTGGTTACAAAGATGGGGAATCTGGTTAAATAGCAGCCTAGTTTACTGTTGTCGTGCAACAAACAGAACTTTCTAATTCTCAAGTTCTGCGAGATGCTAATGATCCTGCTTGTCCATCTTTGGCACGATCTGACAAGGTTGTGGATTCAGGATTACAAAATGGATCTAAGTTGGATGGAGTTGGTAATCATGTTAATATAATTAGCAAAACAGTTGGGGTGCAACAACAACTGGATGTTAATGAACAGACTGGTATTCAAAGGCAGATATCATCTGCTGTGCACGAGGAGGAAATTGGGGTGGATCATCCTATTGTTACAGGGATAGAATCAATTGAAAAACCTGTAGCTGATTAGGTTATTGCTATAGCACAAACAGCTAGCTTGCAGGCTAAAACTACTGGTGCACTGAAGGAAGGTGTAGATGCAACTAAAGGATGGGCAGTAGTTAATCAATCACCAAACGGGAATTTGGCTTGAAGTCATAAAAATATGCAAAGTGCAGCAGAAACTTTTATGTGTACTAACTCTTTTGATGTCTTGGCCAATGCACAAGAACATGGTGGAAAAGAGGCTGGGAAGAGTTTAGAATTTGTAGATGGCAAACCAGTCTCACAAGCTGGATAGAACAGCTCTCCAAGAAGTAGAAAACATCCAGATCCCACCAGTAGCAAACAAGATAAACGCAGTGGTAATTTGACGAAAGACTTGATTGTTTGTGATGAGCTAACGGGTAATCAAGCACATAGCTCCAATAGCCCGACATTGCATTTTTTCAGTCCACATGTGGAACAAATCATCAAAGATGCCCATAATGCAATGGCAGTGCATACCAATATGGTTAAACAACCAATAGTCACTTTGAACACATCCGTGTTTGAAATTCCTTCACAATCAATGGAGTCATTTGGTGAGTACGGAGGTGTATCTGGGCAACTAATGCTTTCCACTGGAAACAACAACGAGATTCTACAAGCTAATTTGAGGGGGATGGCAATCAAATCTAAGCTATGGACAGATCAACGTGAGCATGATGATGAGGAATCCAATGGTGATGTGTATGTTGGGAATTCGAGTGAAGAGGATGACAAAGAGAGTGAAGACGAAGATGTGCTCTCAGTTGGCTCACCATCAGTTCCTAAATTTGGCAGTTCCATGAAGGAAAATTCCAGCAGCAAACTCAATGCAAAAGCACCAGTGTTTGTGCCAAATATTGGACAACAACAAGGTGGAGTTAGCACAGCAAGTACTTCTCTAATGCAAAATACATCAATAATTAGGCTTGGGGAGCTGCAGAATGTGGAGGAACAAAATGCATCAACATCAATTTTCGAACAGCAGCAGCAACAATTGATTACAACAACTGAGCAACAATTGAATGCAAGCAATCCTGGAGCAAAGTCGATTGGGTAGCAGCAGTTTGCATACAAGTCTGGAGCAATATCGACTGGGCAGCAGCAAATTTTAGCGAGCACTTCAACAATTATTTGCGAGGCTGAAGCAGCAGCAACATTAGAAGATGGGCAGCAACAAATGGTCACAACCATTCTAGCTATTTCAGCAGAGGAAAGAAGACTCTTGGATGCAACGGTAAGTGCAACTCCTGTGAATTCTACATATAATATTGCTGGCAGCATTGGGCGTGCAAGTAGAAGCAGGAACAAAGTGCAAACTGTAGAACAACCACAACCACAAAACAAGGCAACATTGTTTAAACCACAGTAGGGAAAAACATTGGTGACACAAGGTTTTGATCAAGACATGCCAAATTCGGTGATTGTAGGTAGAGATACATATGAAAAAGGTGAGGAAGATGATGTTCTAAATCAATGCCAGGCAGAGGCAGCAAGAAAAGGGGATCTATCGCCAATGCATAGTGAAAAAAGTAAGAAGTCTCGTACAAGGGATAAAAGTTGGGACGGCAAGATGAATGAAGATGCAAATGTAAGGAGACTTCCAATGAGGGTTGCCAAACAAAAACAGGCCATCCAAACTACAACTACGAAGTCCAACCGTTCAAAAATGAAATGATGAATTTCGAACACATTTTGAATAGGGTTGATGAACAAGACAAAGAGGTACAACTTGAAGAAGTTGAAAGCTTGGACAACAACGGACAATAATTTAATTTATACTACTGTCTATTTTATCAATAAGTTAGTATAATCATTTGTAATATCATCATAGAGTATGTTATAAACTCTGTGATGATTATAGAATATTTGGTGTATTCGAGCTCTTATTTTTTACATGCTTGCTAGTAGGTGAGGTTATTTATAACTCAATAGGATTAGTAAGGTAAGGTTTAGGCCAGTTTGAGTTACCTTGGTCCTATGCCTTTGGAAAATTATCCACACGGCTATGAGATTATATGCCCTCGTGAGACTTTACCGGTAGCTACACCATGAATCCTCTACATGAGGCTGCCATCATAAGGAAATGTGAGGCGCAGAGGAGTGATTATATAGCCAAGGCATATGGGTAACAATACCGGTGCAATTGTCCCCCTTATTTGTACTCTTCCTAATTGTTGTATTTTTCTTTTCTTTTATTAATAAAAAACTAGCCCTAGGCGCTTGCCTAGCGGATTGCCAAAAACAAAATGAATAAAGTTGACTTTGGTCAACATTTTAGGTAAACAGACCCGGACCCGTGATTTAACGGTCCCGTAGGGTCCTTAGGAAAATATGGGACTCGAGCGTATGCCCGGAATCAAATTTCGAGGTCCCGAGCCCGGAAAATGAATTTTTACAAGAAATTGTTTTTCTGAAATTTACAAGGAAAATTAACATGAAATTTGATTAGAACGTGTTGGTATCGGGCCCGTATTTTGGTTCCGGTGCCTGGTACAGGTCTTATATGTGAATTAAGATGTTCCTGTACAGTATGGTTAAAACGGACGTCGTTTGACGTGATTCGGACTTAAAGTTCTAAATTTGAAACTTGATGAAGTTTGAGAAAAATTCTTGATTTTGAGGCTTAAATTCGTTGTTAATGATGTTATTTTGGCAATTTGATCACACAGATAAGTCTGTAGGATGTTTTTGAGGTTGTGTGTATATTTGGTTAAGAGCCCTAAGGGCTAGGGTGAGTTTTGGATAGGTGTCGCGGTGTTTTAGACTTGGAAAAATCTGGTTTTTCTGCAGCTTTTGGTGTCCAGTGATTTGTACTATGCGATCGCATAAGTAGGCTCGCGATCGCATAGAGTAATCCTCAGGGGGTCTTTATTCATTATACGCAATCGTATAAGTCCCTCCACAATCACAATGAGTAAATTCTGGAGGTTCATAATTTCTTCTGTGCGATCGCATTATATCCTCCGCGATCGAGATGCTGAGCAATTTTACCCTATGCAATCGCAACTCGTTGTTCGCGATCGCAGAGCATAGCCTCAGTTACTCTACGCGATCACATCCTTCTATCCGCGATCACGAAGGGCAATTTTTCCCGGTTATTTTAAATAACCAGAAACAGTAGCATTACAGGATTTTATAAAATTTTACCAAACTTCTTCTTCTCCAAAGCTCTTAGGTGATCCTTGAAGCACTTCTTCACCAAAACTTCTTGGGGTATGTAATCTCTAACTAGTTTCTTCCATTTTCATCAACATCTAACGAATTTCTAGTCCTAAAACATATGTTTAAGGGTAGAAAGTTAGGGATTTGGGTAGAGTTAGGGCTTTTTGATTATTCGTGATTTAGACCTCGTTTTGGGGTCGAATTTGAGAAAAAATTGTATATTCGGGCTCGTGGGTGAATGGGTGATTTAATTTTGGTCCGAACCTCGTGTTTTGACCAAGCAGGTCTTGGGTCAAATTTTTAATTTTTGGGAAAAATGATGGAAAAGCTATAATTAGGCATTGGGTTCGCATTGTTTAGCAATTATTGATGTATTGAAGTCATTATTGTATAGATACAATTGATTTGGAGCCAAATTCGAGAGGGAAGGCGGTTATTGAGGACTGATTTGGTCATGAAAGTTTGAGGTAAGTGTCCGGTCTACCCTAGCTTGAGGGATTAGGAGTTGAGTCGTATGTGCTATTTGTTTCTTGATTGAGTACGACGTATAGGCATGGTGACGAGTATCTATACGTTGGTGTCGAGCATGACCGTGAGTCCTAAGTTGATTATTGTTGAGTTCTTAAGTGACACTTCGGATGTTTAATTGATGATTCTTGATATTGAGTAAAGATTTAGTTTAACCTCATGGACTTTATTTATGCCTAAGAAATTGGTTATAGCTGGTTGTTCCCTTGCCGGGAAATTTCTATGTTGTTTTTGTTCCCTTGCCGGTATTTTGTTGGGATATTGTGTTGGAGTGAAAAAGGGAGCGGGTGGTACGCCTACCACAAGTTATTAATGAAAAGGGAGCGGGTGGTACGCCTACCACAAGTTATTGATGAAATGAGAGAGGGTGGTACGCCTACCATAATTTATTTATGAAATGGGAGGGGGTGGTACGCCTACTACAAGTTATTGATGAAATGGGATCGGGTGGTACGTCTACCACAAGTTATTGATGAAAAGTGAGTGGGTGGTATGCCTACCACAGAAACATGAGAAATAGGATCGGGTTGCATGCCTGCAGCGAGATGTGTACTGATAGTTAAACCTGCTTTTATTTCCCTTATCCGTGTTAGAGTTAAATTGTTGATTTTCCGTTATTGTTATTTTGAAGTTCTGTATTATTTGTTATCCCCGAAGCATGTTTCCCTCCCATTAAAATGTTTATTCTTGTTTATTTTCCGTTGTATATGAATATAACTGCACAGGTTTATCTGCAGTCTAGTCCTAGCCTCGTCACTACCTCGTCGGAGTTAGGCCAGACACTTACCAGCACATGGGATCAATTGTGCTGATACTACTTTCTTTTATACAGATCCCGATACCAGAGCAACATACGGTGCACAATAGTAGTTTGGGAGCAAGCCTTCAGTCCACGAGGTCCCGAGATAGTCCTGCTGGCGTTCACAGGCCCGACGTCTCCTCTATCTTTTATATTCCTGTTTTATCTCCTCGTTTCTGAGACAGTGTGTCTTTATTTTCAGACTTTGTATTTAGCATTCTTAGATCGTCTGTGATACTGTGACACCAGATTTTGGGTGGTTAAGGTTTAAGTTGATGTAATAGACATAGATTCCAGTCATTTTATCATTGTCTTCCGCTCATTTATTAATTTCTATTGTTATCATATTATTGCATTATAATTGTTAAAGAGAAGTAATTGGTTAATAAAGTAATTAAACTAAAGTTTTGGCTTGCCTAGCTCACATTAGTAGGCGCCATCAAGACTCCTAAGGGTGGGAAATTCGAGTCGTGACATATTCTTATTCAACTTTTGGATTGTTGTAGTTTACTTTTTGTGACGACCCGACCTGTCGTCTCATGAGTTACCGCTCCATTTTCCCCCATTTCTGCTTCTTTATTCTTCGTTATCCGTATCTTATGTGGTCGAGTTTATTGGGTTGCTTTTGGAGTGGTTTTGATAAGAAATGAGACACTTAGTCTCTTTTAAGAAGGCTTAAGTTGGAAAAGTCAACCGGACATTGACGTATGAGTTGGAGGGCTCAAATGTGATTTTTGATGGTTTGGTTAGCTCCGGGAGGTGATTTTTGACATAGGAGTGTGATCGGAAGTGGTTTTGGAGGTCCGGTGTAGAATTAGGCTTGAATTGGCGAAGTTAGTATTTTGGCGACTTTCGGTTGATAGGTGAGATTTTGATCCAGGGGTCGGAATGGAATTCCGAGAGTTGTTGTAGCTTCTTTAGGTGATTTGGGATATGTGTGAAAAATTTCAGGTCATTCGACGTGGTTTGGTTGGGTTTTTGATCAAAAGCGTGTTTCAAAAGTTTTAGAAGAACTTAGGCTTGAATTCGATGCAATTTGATGGTTTTGGTGTTACTTGAGGTGTTTTGACGATTGGTACAAGTTTGCATGATGTTTTAGGATGTGTTGGTACTTTTAGTTGAGGTCCCGGGGGCCTCAGGGTGATTTTGGATGGCTAACGGGGAATTTTGGACTTAGGAAATCTGCAGAAATTGCAGGTTCAGTGCTGCAGGATTTTTGCTCTTTGCAATTGCAGAAGGGGCTCTACGATTGCGTAGGAGGATTTATGGGAGGCCGGAATTTTGTTCATTGTGATCGCATAGGGGAGTTGCGATTGCAAAGATTGAGGTGCTGAAGCTTCACGATCGCATGAGGTAGGTTGCGATCGCATAGGCCATTTTTTGGCCTGGGAAATTTGTTCTCCACGATCGCAAGCATGGGGCTGTGATCGCATAGAAGAAAAGTTCTGGGCAGAATGTTAAGTTCTGAAAATGGGACTTCGTTCCCATTTTCCATTTTTGACAATTTGGAGCTCGGATAAGGCGATTTTTCGAGAGATGTTCGGAGAGAACAACGGTGTAAGTATTCTTAACTCAATTTTGGTTGGATAACTTGAATCTATTTCTAGTTTTGGCCTTTAATCCACGAATTTTGTTGGAAAAGTTTAGAAAACCCTCTTGGACAGAATCACGGATTTGAGGGTCAAAATGTGATGGGATTTGGATAATTTTGGTATGGTTAGACTCGTGGGAGATAAGGAACCCGTGGATGTAAAAAATTTTGAATTTTGAGACGTGGGCCTAGGGCTCGAGTTTTTGCTAATTTTGAGAATTTTGATATTTTTTGATTGTTTTGATTGGGCTTTGTTCCCATAACATATTATGACGTATTCGTCCTATTTTGTAGATAGATTCGACGCACGTGGAGGCCAATTCGAGGGGCAAAGGCGTCACGAGTTAAAGAAATAGCCAGTTCGAGGTGAGTAATAATGTTAAATGATGTCCTGAGGGTTTGAAACCCCGGATTGCACATCGTAGTGCTACATGATGTGAGACACGTGCTGGATGATGAGCGCAGGGTCTTTTACTACCGGGGATTGTGACTTCGTCCGTTCCAATTGATGATTTTACTGTACATTTGACTGAAACTGATTGTTATGATCATGATTTGGGCTGATTGCCATATTTGGGCTTCGTGCCAATTATTTGCATCTTTCGGGGATTGTTATCACTATTTCCTCACTGTTTTGACTTGTATTTGAACTCAGTCCTGTTGATATTTATGGTTTTACAAACTCAGCTAGTTTTATACAGATTTGAAACTTAAATGATATTTTTAAATGATATTTTGGGCTGAGAACCACTATTTTACAAATGCACGATGGGCTTATGATGATTTCTGGACTGAGTGAGGCCGAGGGCCATATGTGAGGATATGCTAAGTGATATGAGGCCGAGGGTCTGAGTTACTATTTATGCCACGCGGTGGCTTGAGTGATGTGATGCCGAGTGATATGAGGTCGAGGGCCTGAAATACTTTATATGCCACGAGGTGGCTTGATATAGCTCTTGGGCCGTAAAGGGCCCCTCCGGAGTCTGCACACCCACAGTGACCGTGGGTACCCATTGTTCTGAGTGATTGATACTATTCTGAGCCCGAGGGGCTGATATGAGTGATCGTAAAGTAGCCCGAGGGGCTGATACTGTTCTTATAGTGAGCCGATAGGTTGATACTATATTGAGTGATTCATACTGCGCCCGAGGGGCTGATACTGTTCTGATAGTGAGCCCGATAGGTTGATACTATACTGAGTGATTCATACTGCGCCCGAGGGGCTGATACTGTTCTGAGTTACTGATACTGTGCCCGAGGGGCAGATTTCTACTTGTTATTTACTGCCAAGTTACCTGTTTTACTGGTTTTGAAAGAGATTTCATTTGATATTTCACCGATTTACTATTTTAAGTGATTTTGCTGCTTCTGTATGGAATACTTTGTGCCTTTACGTGTTTTCTTGCTTTCAGCCATTATTTATATTTATTACTCACTGGGTCGGAGTACTCACAGTACTCCCTACACCGTGTGTCCAGATTCAGGCATAGCAGATTTCCACTCCTGAGAGCTGATCCTTCCCGTCCATGCGGTGTTTTCAAAGACTATGAGGTAGCTGTTAGCGTCCGCAGCCCCCGTGCCGCCCTTATCTTATCATTTCCATGTTATTCGGCTATTGTATTAGATTTTGTATGTAGTAGACTTGTATCAGGATTCATTAGTTGCTCATGACTTGTGACACCCCGATTAGGGCTGTGTTGGGTTGGATTTTTGCATTTTAACTATACCTTCCGCTGTTTAGTATTATTAAACCATGATTATACTTTATCTGTGTTAACTTACTGTGTTAAAGGACGAATTAGGTTAGACTGGCTGGCCTTGTCTTCATGAGAGGCACCATTACGACCAGGTTTGGGATTTGGGTTATGAGAAATTGGTATCAGAGCGTAGGTTACTAGGTCTCGCAAGTCATGAGCAGGTTTAGTAGAGTCTCACGGATCATTACGGAGACGTTTGTATTTATCCTCGAGAGGCTGCAGAACCTTTAGGAAAAACTTCATATTCTTGTCGTGTGACTTTATTGATGCAAGAACTAAACTTCTATATTCTATTCTCTCGCAGATGGTGAGGACTTGTGCTACCGGACGAGGTGGATGACCACCAGTGCCATTCGCTGATGCCGCCAAAGGGCGTGGACGCGGTCATGGTCGTGGTAGAGGCAGGGCAGCGAGGGCAGCACCTATTGATCCACCAGCTGCCCCAGCCCAGGATTAGGCACCAGTTGTGCCCATTGTGATTCTTGGTCTTCAGGAGGCCTTGGCACATATCTTATCATTTTGCACTAGCCTAGCTCAGGCGGTTTAAGCCACTACGGCCGCAACTACTTCACAAGCCAGGCAAGGCACCCAGACTCTTATTAATCGCACGCCTGAGCAGGTAGTACAGGGACTTCAGATGCCAGAGGCACCTCCAGCCCAGCCAGTTGCACCAGCTCAGGGGTTTATAGTAGTAGTTATGCCAGATGATGAGCAGCGTCAACTTGAGAGGTTTGGTAGGCTCCAACCTCCGTAATTCAGTGGTGTTGAGGACGAGGATGCCCAGGGTTTTCTTGACAAGTGTTATCGGATGCTCCGTACATCAGGGATCATCGTGACTAGTGGTATATCATTTACCACCTTCCAGTTTACTGGGGCTACCTTCACTTGGTGGTAGGCGTATGAGAGGCACAGGTCGGTTGGTGCAGCGCCCCTTACTTGCTAGGAGTTCTCCACTCTCTTCTTGGAGAAATATGTATCGCAGTCCCCCAGGAAAGAGTTGTGTAGACAATTTGAGTGGCTAAAAGAGGGAGATATGACTGTATCACAGTATGAAACGAGGTATTCTGAGTTAGCCCATCATGCCGGGTGGATAGTTCCGACCGATCGTGAGAGGATCAGGAGATTATTGATGGCCTTAACTATCATCTCCGTATCTTGATGACTAGAGAGAGAGTATTGGGTGTTACATTTGAGGAGGTGGTCGATATCGCTCGTGAGATTGAGACTGCTTACCGTTAGGATATAGAGGAGAGGGAGGCTAAGAGGCCTCGAGGATCGGACAGTTATAGTGGTACTCCTTCGAGGGGCTAGTTCCAGTGTGGTAGAGGTCATTTTTTCAGGCTTGCTCAGTCGGCCCGTCCAGAGTATCGCGGGGGATCTTCAGGTTGTGTTTATCATGGTCCTCAGCAGGGTCAGCCTTCACTTAGCGCCCTCCCAACCCAGACTTTATCTCGTGCTCTGTCAGCTCAGGGTTGTTCTATGTCGAGTGCATCAGCTAGTCACTCCGATGTGAGGGGTTTCCATCAGTCCCCTTCTCCAACACCTGGGAGTTATTTTGAGTGTGGAGAGTTTGGGCATATATGGAGGTAGTGTCCTCGTCGTGTTGCTAGTTCATCCCAGCAGAGGGGTCAGCCTTCAACTTCTGCTCCAGTTACTTCACCACCCGCCCAGTCAGCTAGGGGTAGAGGTCAGGCATCCAGGGGTCGCCCCAGAGGGGGAGGTCGATCAGGCGGTGGCCATGTTCGTTTCTATGCTATTCCAGGCAGGACAGATGTTATTGTTTCAAATGCTGTTATTACAAGTATTGTTCCAGTCTGCCACAGAGATGCGTCTGTATTATTCGATCTCGGTTCCACCTATTATTATGTGTCCTCATATTTTGCTCATTATTTGGGTATGCCTTGGGAGTTTCTTTCTTTACATGTTCATGTGTCTACCCCGGTGGGCGATACTATTATTGTGGACTGTGTTTCCCGGTCATGTGTTGTGGCTATTGGGGTTCTGAAGACCCGAGTTGATCTATTTCTATTGACCATGGTGGACTTTGATGTTATTTTGGGCATGGATTGGTTATCTCCATATCATGCTATCCTAGACTGTCATGCTAAGACAGTTACTTTGGCTTTGCCGGGTGTACCGCAGATCGAGTGGCGTGGCATGACTGATTATATTCCCAGTAGTGTGATTTCTTTCCTGAAAGCCCAGCATATGGTTGGGAAAGGTTTTCTTTCATATCTAGTATTTGTGAGGGATATTGGAGCTGAGGCTCCCATTATTGATTTTGTTCCAGTTGTGAAGGACTTTCTTGATGTGTTTCCTGCAGACCTGTCGGGCATGCCACCAGAAAGGGATATTGATTTTGGTATTGACTTGGTACCGGGCACCCAGCCCATTTCTATTCCACCGTATCGTATGGCACCAGCGGAGTTGAAGGAATTGAAAGAACAGCTCCAAGAACTCCTAGAAAAGGGGTTCATTCGGCCTAGTGTGTCACCTTGGGGTGCACCAGTCTTATTTGTGAAGAAGAAGAATGTCACAATGAGAATGTGCATTGATTACAGGCAGTTGAATAAAGTAACAGTGAAGAACAAGTATCCTTTGCCTCGTATTGATGATTTATTTGATCAACTTCAGGGAGCTAGTGTGTTTTCCAAGATTGATCTTGTTTCAGGCTATCACCAGTTGAAGATCAGGGATTCAGACATTCCTAAGACAGCTTTCAGGACCAGATACGGTCACTATGAGTTCCTTGTTATGTCATTTGGGCTAACCAATGCCCCAGCAGCATTCATGCATCTAATGAACAGTATGTTCCGGCCTTATCTCGATTCATTTGTCGTAGTCTTCATTGATGATATTCTGGTGTATTCGCATAGTCGGAAGGAGCACGCGAAGCATTTGAGAGTTGTGTTGCAAAGATTGAGGGAGGAGAAGCTTTATGCAAAATTCTCCAAGTGTGAGTTTTGGCTTTGTTCAGCGGCTTTTTTGGGGCACGTGGTGTCCAGCGAGGGTATTCAGGTTGATCCAAAGAAGATAGAGACGGTTCAGAGTTAGCCTAGACCATCCTCAGCCACAGAGATTCGTAGTTTTCTTGGGTTGGCAGGCAATTATCGCCGGTTTGTTCAGGGATTTTCATCCAATGCATCGCCCTTGACCAAGAGGTTGTGAGTTCGAGTCTCCCCAAGAGCAAGGTGCGAAGTTCTTGGAGGGAAGGATGCCGAGGGTCTATTTGGAAACAGCCTCTCTACCCCAGGGTAGGGGTAAGGTCTGCGTACACACTACCCTCCCTAGACCCCACTAAGTGGGATTATATTGGGTTGTTGTTATTGTTGTTGTTGCATCGCCCTTAACCAAGTTGACTCAGAAGGGTGCACCATTTGTATGGTCGGACGAGTGTGAGCAGAGCTTCCAGAATCTCAAGACAGCTTTGACCACGGCTCTAGCGTTGGTTTTACCATCAGCTTCACGCTCATATACCGTATATTGTGATACTTCGAGAGTTGGGATTGGTTGTGTATTGATGCAGGAGGGTAGAGTGATTGTTTATCCTTCTCGTCAATTGAATCCTCATGAGAAGAACTACACTGTTCACGATTTGGAGTTGGCTGCCATAGTTCATGCATTGAAGATTTGGAGGCACTATTTGTATGGCTTATTTTGTGAGGTATTCATTGATCATCGCAGTCTTCAGCATTTATTCAAACAAAAGGATCTTAATTTGAGGCAACAAAGATGGCTAGAGTTGCTTAAGGATTATGATATTACTATTCTGTATCATCCGGGAAAGGCCAATGTAGTGGCCGATACTTTGAGCCGAAAGGCAGTGAGTATGGGGAGTTTGGCGTATGTTCCAGTTGGGGAAAGACCCCTAGCAATAGATGTTCAGGCCTTGGCCAATCAATTTGTGAGATTAGATATTTCGGAGCCCAGTCGGGTGTTGGCTTGTGTGGTTTCTCGGTCTTCCTTGTATGATCGCATCAGAGAGCGCCAGTATGATGATCCGCATTTGCTTGTCCTTAAGGACAGAGTTCAGCATGATGATGCTAGAGATGTGACCATAGAAGATGATGGTGTATTGAGGATGTAAGGCTGGATCTGTGTGCCCAATGTGGATGGGCTTAGAGAGTTGATTCTGAAGGAGGCCCATAGCTCGCGGTATTCTATTCATCCGGGTGCCGCGAAGATGTATCTGGATTTGAGGCAGCACTATTGGTGGAAAATAATGAAGAAAGACATTGTGGGATTTGTAGTTCGATGTCTCAATTGTCAGTAGGTGAAATATGAGCATCAGAGACCGGGTGGCTTGCTTCAGCAGATGGTTATTCCTGAGTGGAAGTGGGAGAGGACCACTATGAATTTTGTGAGTGGCCTTCCTCGGACTTTGAAGACGTTTGATGCTATTTGGGTGATTGTGGATTGGCTGACCAAGTCCGCGCACTTCATTCCGGTGTGTACTATCTATTCTTCGGAGCGGCTGCCAGGGATCTTTATCCGGGAGATTATTCGATTACATGGTGTTCCAGTGTCTATTATTTCAGATAGAGGCACTCAGTTTACTTCCCATTTCTGGAGGACTTTTCAGCGAGAGTTGGGTACTCAGGTAGAGTTGAGCATAGCATTTCATCCTCAGACGGACGGACAGTCCGAGCGTACTATTCAGATATTGGAGGATATGTTGCGTGCCTGTGTTATTGATTTCAGAGGTTCTTGGGATGAGTTTTTCCCGCTTGCAGAGTTTGCCTACAACAACAGCTATCAGTCAAGCATTCATATGGCACCGTATGAGGCTTTGTATGGGAGACGGTGTAGATCTCCAGTTGGTTGGTTCAAGCCCGGCGAGGCTAGGCTATTGGGGACAGATCTGGTTCAAGATGCCTTAGAGAAGGTGAAGGTGATCCAGGAGAGGCTTCGCACAGCGCAGTCGCGTCAGAAGAGTTATGTGGACCGGAAGGTTGGAGATGTGTCCTATATGGTTGGTGAAAAGGTCTTGCTGAAGGTTTCACCCATGAAGGGTGTTATGAGATTTGGAAAGAAAGATAAAATGATCCCGCGGTTCATTGGGCCTTTTGAGGTACTTAGAAAGATTGGGGAGGTGGCTTATATGCTTGCCTTGACGCCCAGCTTGTTGAGTGTGCATCCGGTATTTCATGTTTCTATGCTTTGGAAGTATGTTGGGGACCCGTCCCATGTTTTGGACTTCATCACGGTTAAGTTGGATAATGATTTGACCTATGATGTGGAGCCAGTGGCTATTTTTGGGTCGTCAGGTTCGAAAGTTGAGATCAAAGGATATAGCTTCAGTGAAAGTGCAGTGGAGAGGTCGGCCCATGGAGGAAGCTACCTGGGAGACCGAGCGGGAGATGCGGAGCTGATATTCTCACCTGTTTAAGGCTTCAGGTATGTTTTTTGACTCGTTCGAGGACGAACGTTTGTTTAAGTTGTGTAGCATATGACGACCCGACCCGTTGTATCATGAGTTACCGCTCCATTTTCCCCTATTTCTTCTTCTTTATGCTTCGTTATCCGTGTCTTATGTGGTCGAGTTGATTGGGTTGCGTTTGGAGTGGTTTTGATAAGAAATGAGACACTTAGTCTCTTTTAAGAAGACTTAAGTTGGAAAGTCAATCGGACATTGACTTATGAGTTAGAGGGCTTGGATGTGATTTTTGATGGTTCGGTTAGCTCCGGGAGGTGATTTGTGACTTAGGAGTGTGATCGGAAGTGGTTTTAGAGGTCCGGTGTAGAATTATGCTTGAATTAGCGAAGTTAGTATTTTGGCGACTTCGGGTTGATAGGTGAGATTTTGATACGGGGGTCGGAATGGAATTACGAGAGTTGTTGTAGCTTCATTAGGTGATTTGAGATATGTGTACAAAATTTTAGGTCATTTGTACGTGGTTTGGTTAGGGTTTTGATCAAAAGCGTATTTCGAAAGTTTTAGAAGAACTTAGGCTTGAATTCGATTTAATTTGATGGTTTTGGTGTTACTTGAGGTGTTTTGATAATTGGAACAAGTTTGGATGATGTTTTAGGATGTGTGGGTACTTTGATTGAGGTCCTGGGGGCCTCGGGGTGATTTCGGATGGCTAACGGGGAATTTTGGACTTAGGAAATCTGCAGAAATTGCAGGTTCAGTGCTGCAAGCATGGGGCTGCGATCGCATAGAAGAAAAGTTCTGGGCAGAATGTTAAGTTCTGAAAATGGGACTTTGTTCCCATTTTCCATTTTTGACGATTTGGAGCTCGGATAAGGCGATTTTTCAAGAGATTTTCGGAGAGAACAACGGGGTAAGTGTTCTTAACTTAATTTTGGTTGGATAACTTGAATCTATTTCTAGTTTTGGCCTTTAATCCACGAATTTTGTTGGAAAAGTTTAGAAAACCCTCTTAGATTGAATCACGGATTTTAGGGTCAAAATGTGATGGGATTTGGATAATTTTAGTATGGTTAGACTCGTGGGGAGATAAGGAACCCGTAGATGTAAAAATTCATGAATTTCGAGACGTGGTCCCGGGGCTCGGGCTTTTGCTAATTTCAATAATTTTGGTATTTTTTGATTGTTTTGATTGGGCTTTGTTCCCGTAACATATTATGACGTATTCATCCTGATTTTTGGATAGATTCGACGCACATGGAGGCCAATTCGAGGGGCAAAGGCGACGCGAGTTAAAGAAATAGCCGGTTCGAGGTGAGTAATGATGTTAAATGATGTCCTGAGGGTTTGAAATCCCGGATTACACATCGTAGTGCTATATTGAGGTGAGACACGCGCTGGATGATGAGCGCGGGGTCTTTTACTAACGAGGATTGTGACTTCGTCCGTCCCGATTGATGATTTTACTGTACATTTGACTGAAACTGATTGTTATCATCATGATTTGGGGTGATTACCATATTTGGGCTTCGTGACAATTATTTGAACCCTTCGGTGATTTTTATCACTATTTCCTCACTGTTTTGACTTGTATTTAAACTCAGTCATGTTGATATTTATGGTTTTACAAACTCTGCCACTTTTATACAGATTTGAAACTTAAATGATATTTTGGGCTGAGAACCACTATTTTACAGATGCCCGAGGGGCTTATATGATGATTTCCGGACTGAGTGAGGCCGAGGGCCATATAAGAGGATATGCTGAGTGATATGAGGCCGAGGGCCTGAGTTACTATTTATGCCACGCGGTGGCTTGAGTGATGTGAGGACGAATTATATGAGGCTGAGGGCCTGAGATATTTTATATGCCACGAGGTGGCTTGATATAGCGCTTGGGCCGTAAGGGGCCCCTCCGGAGTCTGCACACCCACAGTGAGCGCGGGTACCCATTGTTCTGAGTGATTGGTACTATTCTGAGCCCGAGGGGCTGATATGAGTGATCGTGAGGTAGCCCGAGGGGCTGATACTTTTCTGAGAGTGAGCCTGGGGGGTTGATACTATATTGAGTGATTGATACTGCGCCCGAGGGGCTGATACTGTTTTGAGTTACTGATACTGTGCCAGAAGGGTAGATTTCTACTCGTTATTTACTGCCAAGTTACCTAGGTTTTACTGGTTTTAAAAGAGATTTCATTTGATATTTCACTGATTTACTATGTTAAGTGATTTTACTGTTTCTGTATGGAATGCTTTGTGCCTTTACGTGTTTTCTTGCTTTCAGCCATTATTTATATTTATTATTCACTGGGTCGGAGTACTCACATTACTCCCTACACCGTGTGTGCAGATTCAGGCATAGCAGATTTCCACTCCTGAGAGTTGATCCTTCCAGTCCAGGCGGTGTTTTCGGAGAATACGAGGTAGCTGTTAGCGTCCGCAGCCCCCGTGCCTCCCTTATCTTATCATTTCCATGTTATTCGGCTATTGTATCAGATTTCGTATGTAGTAGACTTGTATCAGGATTCATTAGTTGCTCATGACTTGTGACACCCCGATTAGGGTTGTGTTGGGTTGGATTTTCGCATTTTATCTATACCTTCCGCTGTTTAGTATTATTAAACCATGATTATACTTTATCTGTGTTAACTTACTGTTTTAAAGGAAGAATTGGGTTAGACTGGATGGCCTTGTCTTCACGAGAGGCGACATCACGACCAGGTTCGGGATTTGGGTCGTTACACTTTTAATCAAGAAAAATAACTTTTTGACCAAAAAAAAAAATTGACCAAAAACAAAAAGAAAAATAACTTTAATTGGTGTTGCTTTAATATCAGGGATATGCGTCGATCTACTTAGGATATGTAAATTTCTATATATATCCATCAATTGCCTCTAGAAAACTAGAGTCCTCCAAAAAATATTGTACTATTTAGGAACATAATTTTAATTTATTTCTTTTCTAAACTCTCGCTTAGTTAAACGCTATCATATAAATTGAGACATTGAATATATTACTGAGGATATGCTAATTCCTTCTTTCATGTTGTAATTTTCAGGACTTTGGATGACATTGACCCCGATTAATAAGGTTATGAGGTATACTATTATTTCATGTCTTTCGTTGTTGTTGTTTTGTATTTATTTTCAAGTTTCCTACTTAACGTATGAACTCCTCTTAAGGTTTATCATGAATTTCAACAGTCTTTTATGCTTAATTTGATTTTCACCAGCAGTACTCTCACTAAGAGGAAGACCACCAAATATTTTTACCTATTGATTTATTCATCTATGCAATATAACAACAATCGGGATGCATGACACATTTTTTAATAGTCACATCTTGGTCTCGAAAAGAATGTTAGGAAACAAAAGAGAAAATATTCATATTAGAATATCTTTTATAAACTCATTGTTTAACCAAAAAATAGAATTTCTGTTAAAACTAGAAATTAAGAGAAAAATCGGGTTACTGATAATCAGGAGACAAAAAGAATAGGAGACTTTCGAGAATAATAAAGCAGTAAATAAGTTTGTAATGCAATGTAATCACAATGATATTCTGTGTGTTTACAAATGCTGAGATCTCCCCCTTTTATAGTTGATTTTTCTAAGAAAAGGTATAACGCCTTAGCCTTAAAAAGGAAATTATGAGCATTTAAATGACATTAAATAATACATTACACAATCATTCTCATTCAATACTGATTTGCTAACGTATTTGAGATTCAATACTGAATTTAGACTCCTTTATGCCATCAGATTCATATCTTCAATTCCTTCTGACCTCCTGGCTTGAATCAAGTTAAATAGATACGGGACTCGTATCATTTGAATAGCATCCCGTGCCTCTTAACTTTCTTCTCCTCGTATCTGATATCGCCCGTGACTCTTAACTGATCATCATGTTTTGATCATCTGATCAGTCCACGTGTCCTGCCACGTCACCTTCAATATAAATTCAGTTTTTTCCCAATACAAATTGTCCCCCCACTTTCCATTTATTTATCAATTATATATTTGGGAAGTGGATCTTCATTAAAAAGAAAATTTTTGCCATAATTAATGCTATGACAGTGCCGACGCTTCAATTGTCTCTTCTATTTAATGTCCTGTACACATGTCACCTTCTGATTGGCTTTGTAACTCTGCAGCCTTTTTTCAGGGTTTTTTCATCACCTTTATTCACGAAACGATAGTTGCCTTTATTATAAACTTTCCATCATCACACTTTTTTATTTGACGGTTGTTATTATATACATACTTAACCCTCTTTCTTTTGTCTTCTTCTTCTTAGATCTTCAACAAACAATTTATTACTCACTTTTGCTCTTTTTCTCCTTTAGTTCATCCTTCTTCAACAATGTCGTCTTCAAACCCTAACCCTAGGATAGTCCCAATTCTAGACAACTTTCCTAACGCCCCCGTAAGGCATAGAAGAGGCAGAGGAGGTAGGCTTCGTAGCCTAGGGTCCACTCGTGGTGGTGTATCGGGTTCTATCGCTTCTCCTTCTGGTTCTGGTGTTAGAGGTTCCACCTCTAAAGCTTCTTCTTCTAAAGGTAAATAACTTTCTGAACCTCTACGAGAACCTTTAGTTGAAGAAATTGTGCCCAATGATTTATCTTTTGGGAATGATAGAAAATCTCTACAAGAACAGGTTATAAACTTAGAGAAAACTGACACCGATCCTTCTCTAATAACTGAACCTGTGATTCCCACTGTTCAAAAAGATTGTAATTGGAGAGATAATCTTCGTATGATGATTCCTAACCCAAACCAGAGAATTTATTCTTTCAGAATTCGATTCTCTTTCGTTTATACTTATCCCTTTACTTTGGGATTTAATCCTGCTATTGACCCAGTCATACTTGAATTTTGTCGTTTTTTTAAAATTTGCTTAGCACAAGTAGGCCCTCTTTTTTGGAGAGCTATGGCTTGTTTGAGGTATTTGTCTACCAAAGCCAATGTTAATTTTACTTTTCCCCATCTTATTCACTTATACCATCCCAAGTTATTTCGCCATGGAGTTTTTACCTTGACTGCAAGAAGCAAGAAGGTTTTGGTAAACCCCGAGGATGACAAGGATCGTGGGTGGTATAATCGTTACGTTGTTGTACGTACGGTGGATTTGTTGGGTGAAACAAATATCCCCTTCCCTGAGATGTGTAACTTTGCACGTAAGTTTCTTTTGCTTACCGTATCTATTTTTAAGAATACTTCTTTTCTAATTTCGTTTCTATTTTGATTTTTCGTAGCAACCATGGGAGATGTGGAACCCGTTCCCAATTTTCGTGGCTGGGTAGATTCAATTTTGAGAACTACGCCTATGGAGGTGAGAACATGGAAATCAATTTCCCATTTACATGGTTGGAGAGTGAAGACCCACGGTTCGCATTTCCTTACGTTTTGCCGCATATTAAATTCTTACTTGTTTTAACTCTTTATCCCTCTTTTTATCAGGATTTGGTATCAGGGGTATGACTGCTGAGGTAGCCGTTGCCCTTCGAGTTTCTTCTAGCTCTTCCCTTTCTTTGGAAAAAACTAAACTCATGCTGTCAAAGAGGAAGGTTATAGAAGAAGAATCTGAGAATGAAGAAGAAAATACCTCCTTAATTTCAGGGCCAAGAGCCAGGAGACGCATCATTTCTGAAGATGAAGTTGAAGATACTCCTGCTCAAACCTCTATCTCTTAGCCTTTTCAGATTCCTTCTGATGAGGACATCACTCCAAGGGACTCTGATGAATCTATTCGACATCTCTTTGTTAGTGGTTTTGAGAGCGGAGAGCTTGGGCCAGTTCTTGATGAAACTCCCATCTCTTCTTCTATTCCCGTTTCTTTTATTCCTCTTTCAGTTACGAGTGTTCCCTTACCTGTTTTATCTACTCCTACCTCTTCACCTGTTTTGATTCCCTTGTCTGTTTCTTTTGTCTCAACCTTGACTCCTTTGGCTCCTATTTACACCACTTCTACTGCTCTCCCTTCCTCTGTTCGATACGCAGAAGAGGGTTCCAGTAGCAGAGGTTTGACTATGAGGAGTGTTACTCTTGAGGTTCCTGCTAATCACAGCCTCTTAAGGAAGACAGGTGGAGCAGATGTGTGGCTTGAGCCATTGATTGGAGATATTGAGAAGAATAAGATGAAGAGCCACAGCTGTTTGACTCTAATGAATGACATAATTCATTCTACTTTGAAGGTATTTTTCCTTCAATTAACAAGTTTTTTTCTTTACACATATCTTTCTGAATTTTCTCATTTGCTGCCTTTCCCTCGTAGGCTAATCTTATTGGTACTGAGTTAATGGGAAGGATCTCCCTTTTGGAAAGGAAGACCCGTGAGTCTGATAAGGCTATCCACGAGGCCGAGGAAACAGTCAAGGGAGCCCAGTTAGAAGCAACTAATTGGAAGGAGCAATTTGAGAATGCTCAGAGAATCATAATAGAGGAATTACAAGAAAGTAAAAATCACTTGGAGCAGCAAAAGCGTGGTTTTACTTCTGAGCTAGCAATTCCTAAGGCTTCTTTAAGCCAGTTTGAAAAAGATAAGGAACTTTTAGAGTGCTCGTTTTCTGGAGAATTATCAAAATCAAGTGAAGATATTAGAGAACTTAAGGTATTGTTGAGCAAGAAAGAAGAATACACGGGAGAGCTAGTTCAAAACTTGTCTCAGGCTCAGGCTGACTTGCGAACTTCCTCTGATAAGGTTCGTGCCTTAGAGAATTCTCGTGCCTCCCTTGAAGCTACCCTTGATTCCACTTTGGCTGAAAATCAAATGTTAAAAAATGATCTTGCGTCGTGGGAAAGGGATTATGAGTTTCTTGAGGAGAACTTTAACAAAGAGGTGAGCTGGGCCTTTCTAAACTCCCGCCGTGATGCCTTAACTGAGGCCAGTCAAGAAAACTTCGATTTAGAATCAGAATTGGCCAAAGTTTTGAAAACGATCGAAGAAAGCCAACAACCACTTGAATCTCCTTCTCCAGCACTCGGAGCTCCTGTGGCAGAAGAACCTTTGAATGATGAAGTCAGTGCTGTGGCAATTGAAGTTGAACACGTAGTAATTCCAGCTTCCGAGGGTGAAACTTCTAAGACACAATCTATGGAAGCTGAAGCTCCCGTGATTCATGTTTCCCTTGGTGACCTTACCACTTCAATCCCAGCTGAAACCGCTCCTATTGTTGCTTCTTCAGAAGTTACCGCTGTGCCTGTGGCTGCCCCTGAAAATGAGATTGCAACTTCTGATGTTCCAACCCCTTTAGTGACTAATTGAATGTGTTTCAAACTCTACTGTTATTTTTTTTTTAATCAATTGGTAGTTTTATCCCTTGACCTTTTTAAGAGATTTTTTGGCTAAGTCCCCAGTTATCATAATGGGGCACTTGTAAAAACATTTTGCTTGACTAAGTTTTACTTAGTTTTTTAGGAAGTTTTCTTAGTACTTCAATATGTTCTATTCTTGCCTATTTATTTATTTAGGACCTATAGAATAGTTTAGCATTTTTATCCTTTGAAAATGCTTTATGATTCTTCTCATAAGTTATTAACATGAGATTTATAAAAGAGGGCCCTTTTCATATATCGACACTTAATGAAGAAGACGTCTCAACTTCATAATGGTGTTATAATACGATGAAAGAAATATGAATACACATGTTTTGTATGAAACAACTTTGACAAGTTTTT
>MDKF010646243.1:0-10416 GCA_026770625.1 Nicotiana glauca
TCTCGGTGCTACATTATTATTCCGCTTTTATTACCGTGAATATTATTTCTGTGGGGGTTTATTCCCAACAATAAAATTGTATGTAATCGAAGATGAAGCATTATTAGCCCCATTTATTTAGATTATTTTAGCATGATTATTGACATTTTGTAACAAACCTACTAATCGTTTTGAGCGTTTACGTTTCGTTCAACTATATGAAGTCTTGAGTAGCTTCATATGATGCATCACGATGAAGGTGAATCGTCGGTTTTTGTTTTTCAGGTGTTCGGAATCTGTTTGGAAGAATGAATTTTATATTGGAAGACTTAAGTTGAAAGATTTGACCAAATTTGACTTTTTAGTACTCGAACTCGGATCGTAGTTTTGATGATTTCATTAGGTCCAGATGATGATTTTGGATTCAGGCATATGCCCGAAGTTTTATTTGGATATTCCTAAAAGGTTTCGGCCCTAATTGGCGAAAGTTGGAAATTTGAAGGTTTTGAATGTTTGTAGGTTTGACCGCGAGTTGACTTTTATGATATCAAGTTCGATTTTGGTTCTGAAAATTTTAGAGGCTTCGATGTGTTTTCTGTGTTTTAGTTATGGTCCATTCTGGAGGACTTGAGGCCAGGTTTGGGGACAGTGAGTTAATTAGAGGTTTTACTCTATGGCTTTGGACCAAGTGGTGGAGCCCACTATTGACGTTTTGATTGCACAGTTATGTATTAGATATTAGTTTGGTCTGAGGCATACTTGTGAATCAGTTATGACTTGCAGTGGTTGGTTTTGAGGATGACTTGAGAAAGGAAATTTCTGGATGCTGGTTATCTTGCAATTTGAAAGTATATGGAAATTCATGGAATGATTTGAGTTGTTGTTTACGAAGGAAGCAGTGCACATGGAGTATCCCGATCCCTTTCTTCTACCTCTCCTCTCCAATCCTCGATCAAACTTGCGTTCCCCAGGAACTATGAAATGAGGGTCTTTCCTTCGCCTATCGTATGTATCGGCTTGGCTTCGTCCCAAAACAAGGAAGCATTTAGGACAAGGACAGATAGAAGGAGAGAACTATTTGCAGCGTTAAAAGAAACGGGGAAGGGGATTAAAATATATTAGTAGAATATATTTCAGAATTTGTTAATGTATACATTTCTAGAGATTATTTTGCTCGATTCCGGTAAGGTAAGGGTTATTTCTTTGAGTGTTGTTAGGCTAATAGGTCACGTGTATTTCGGTCCGTTTGGGCGATATAATTTAGATTTGAGCAGAGTGAATGACTCTTGAGAGGGTTCTAATGGATTCAAAATGTATATGTGGCAATTGAATTTTTTTTGGATTTGTATATTGGTAGAGTTAATTATTTATATTAGATAGTGCGGGGACTTGTGGTAATTTTGTATGACTATGGATTCTACATATCAATATAAGAAAGGAAAAAGGAACAATTTTAAATTCACGAAAAGTCTCTTCAGAGTGGGTGTAGCGGTTGTGTTACTTTAGGTCTGATTAAGTGGGAAAAAGGCATATTATGGGCCTTAGGGTGATGTAGTTTTATGCTAGGATCTCCAGTATTGAGCTTTCTATAAGGATCATGGTGTTCTGACAAGGGGGAGTGTCAACTTGAGGATAATTCAGAAGAAACTCAGAGGAAATAAGACAACTTAGTGGTAGGTTGGATCAGTATGATATAGTATGCTCAGTTCTTTTTGTTCTTATGATAAGGTAAGGCCTTATGGGTGTCTTTGGGAAATACTCTCGAATTTGGCGATAAACATGGCTTGGTTGAGTTAGAAATATTTAATTTTGAGGGGAAGGTCATGAATTTTGGACATCATGTCCAGTTTCAAATATTTAGATAAATGTTATAATCGCTAGGTAATCCGTGAAAAGGGTGCGCATTTCAGAAGGTGCACCGTGTGTTGACTTATGGATGCTTCATTGGTATAGCGGTACTCACCTGGTTCATAGGCCGTTGATATTCAAATTGTTGCTATGTGGCACGGAAGAATTTTTGGAAGTATTCCTAGTAGATGATCGTGCAAGAAAGATGTGTTAGTCATTCGAGTGCTGGAGTTGGGACAGTCACGGTGATTCATGTGTTGTATGAATTTGGGGACTGAGAGTTCTTAGGAGCAGACTATTTTAGGGTTGCGGACTATGAAGATATGGACAAAGTTAACTAAGAAATAGTATGTGTTACGTTAGATAACTAAGGACATTTTGGAGGGCTATTCATCCATGCTCGGGTTCTATTTAGGCTATCATAAGCCTATAATTTGAATGATAAGCTTTAAGCTATGATGTTCTCATATCTGTAACATTATGTGAGCTATTTGAGCCATGTTTGAGGCTACATAGCATTTTAAATCCCTAAACAAACTTGATAAATGCTTCTTAGTAATGAATTTTCTTTAAGATTTGAGCTATGATAGCACACCGTGCACGTGCCTACAATTTAGCATGTCATTTATACCAGCCCAGTAGCATGAGAACCTTATTTCATTCATCATATACATGTGTTTCTTTAAATGTTCTCGTATGATATGTTGGGACTGGAGGCCTAGGACTATACCGGAAGACTATATATTGGTACCTCAGTTGTCCGTGCGGTTGATATTCATGTGAGCTCTAGGCAAGCTGGTTATTGTTACTAGATCGGTGCTCGCAGGGATCACGCATTGCAGCGGAGTTGTGTTGGGATATTATCCTTGTGTTATATTCGTGTGTCTTGGTTCTACTACGTAAGATGGGTTCGTAGCATTTCGGTTGTAGTGGTTCTTGTTGAACTTGAGGGATGGCTATTTCATTTGAGTCATTTTCCACGTTTAAGTACATTTAAATTGTTGCATATTAGTGCACGGATTGCGCGATTTGTGGCTTGATTTGTATCAGTATGGCATGTCTGTAAAATACTTGTGTTTAAGGATATATGGTCATTGGACCTAGAAGGGGTACTATAAGGTTTGATTATGTCGTGTTTGGAAGAATAATTGTAGAAGTCGGCTTAGATAGTTGGCTAATGGTACTTGTTGAATGAGGGAAAGATCCCTGACTTGTTGATGTGATAAGTGGTTATGAGATTCCGCGTGTTTCTTTCATTATTGACAGTGTACAAAGGTTTTGTAATGAGGTTTTGTTTGATATGGGGTTTAATACCAGTACCGAGTTGGTTTTAAGTAGTTACTATGGTTGGGAATAGTGTTGCGAGTATGCGAGTTGTGCATTACGTTATGTGATTATATCTGGGGTTATGGTTGAGGCTTAATACAGCGTGTTCAGACTTATATAGTGTGTAGATGTGAGATTCGGGTCTAGCAAAATTTTTGGATGTTGGAAATGGGGTTCAAGGTTTACATGCTAAGGTTAAATTAATGACCTTCATTTATGTTGTGTTGTCAAGTCGATATGGAATAGGGTAACGTGGGATCACCCTCGGGTATATGCGTGGTAAGGTGAAGTAGTGATTTGAAGGTTTAGGAACATTTGTTGGAACGTTCGAGGATGAACATTTGTTTAAGTGGGGGAGAATGTAATGACCCGACCGGTCGTTTTGAGCGTTTACATTTCGTTAAACTATTTGAAGTCTTGAGTAGTTTCATATGATGATCATGGCGTGTGTCAATCGTCATTTTTTGTATTTCGGGTGTTTTAAATATATTTGGAAGAATGAATTTCATGTTGGAAACCTTAAGTTGAAAGGGTTGACTAAATTTGACTTTTTGTATTCGACCTCGGATTCGAGTTTTGATGATTGGGTTAGGTCCGGATTATGATGTTGGACTTGTGCATATGCCCGAAATTTTATTGGGATATTCCTAGAAGGTTTTAGCGCTAATTGGAGAAAGTTGAAAGTTTGAAGGTTTTGAATATTAGTAGTTTTGAACGGGAGTTGACTTTTATGATATCGAGTTTGGATTTTGGTTCCTAAAATTTCAGAAGCTTTGTTATGTCATTTGAGAATTGTATTCATAATTTGAGTTCATTCTAAGTTGATTGATATGGTTCGGCACGAGTTTTGTATATCGAAAGATTGAAATTTGCTAAATTTGAATCGTGGTACGATTCATCGTTTCGATGTTATTATGCGTGATTTGAGGCATCGAGTAAGTTCGTATTATGTTATAGGACTAGTTGGTATATCGAACGGGGTCCCGGGGGCTGGGTAAGTTTCAGACGAGGTTCAGATTAGTTTTGGACTAAGTTGAATTTTGCGGGGCTGCTGGTTTTGGTTTTTCGCGCATGCGATTGGAATTGTGCAGGTGCGATGGTCACAGAAGCGAGCAAATTGAGCACAAAAGCGAGAATGCACTTCTGAGCAGGAGTCCGCAAATGCAGAGTATTTTGCACATAAGCGCGACCACAGATGTGGCTCTGAGCATCGCAGAAGAAACCACTGCATGGTCGAGGTTGTCTCGCAGATGCGAGCCTTTTTTGCAGTTGCAAAGGTCGCAGGTGCAACCACTTGTCCGCAAATGGAAACGACACTGAAATGAATGATTTAAGTTCGAGGGTTCAATATTTTCACCTATTTTCGAATTTTGGAGCTCGACTTGGGTGACATTGGAGAGGAATTTCACCACGCGACTTGGGGTAAGCATTCTTAACTCATTTGTGATTATATTTCATAAATAAATCTTTATTTTCGGCATATGATTTTTGTATTTTTCAAGAGAAATCGGAGGAATTTTCTTTAATTCCATAAAATTAATTATCGAGTTTTGAATATCGATTAGCAGTCGCATTTGAGTAAAATTAGAATGGTTGGACTCGTAATTAAATGGGTTGTCGAATTTTGTGAGTTTCATCGGGTTTGAAACATGTGTCCCACTGTTGACTTTTTGGTTGACTTCAGAGTTGTAGTTATAAATTTGACCTATATTATTCTTAGGCATTAATTGATAAATTATAATTGATTTTGGCTAGTTTTGAGTCGTTCGGGGATTGATACGCAAAGAATGAAATTTCTGGAGCATTGTTTATTGGATTCGGCTTGTTCGAGGTAAATAACATTTCTAAACATGGAGCTAAAGGTATGTACCCCTGATTATACGTATTATGTGATTGGCTTAGAGCTGACGCACACGCTATGTGACGGGCGTGTGAGCGTGCACCTTAGAAATTGTGACTTAATCAATTTTCGTAGAGTTGTATATTCAATTAACTTGTTATTTCGATGTATTTTCCACGTGTTAGAGAAACTGAGTTGTGACTTATATTAGAAATCATGCTTAGGCATATGCTGGTATTATTAGTACCCACTGAGCTCATCTCTGCTATTGAATTATATGTTTAAATTGTAATTTTGTACTTAGTCATATTCATTCATTTCATATTATATCTCAGTCTTGATTGCTATTTATTGATACATCATAAGTGGTGTTGATTTTCATGACATTGTTAGCCCAAGAGACCAGAGAGATTGATGACTGAGTGAGGCCGATGGCCTGAATGTGAGTGATATTTATGGGATCGGGCTATACGCCTATTTTTAATATTTATGGGATCGGGTTGTACGACGCAATATGTTTTTGATATTTATGGGATCGCGTTGCACGCCGCAACATATTTTATTGATTATGCCTGAATTTGGCTTAATATAGCGCTTGGGTTGAAGGAACACTCCGGAGTCTGCGCCCCCCCCCTCCCCCAGTGAGCGCGGCTATTATATTTGGCTGATGTGTCCTGGGCTTGATTTTCCCTAAAAATTTACATTTGAGCTAGATTTGCCCCGGGTTGGATTTTTCCTATACAGTACTGTGTGACTGACAATCAGTTATTATTTATATTTGAGTTGGATCTGCCTTGGGCTGGATCTGCCCATATAATATTGCGTGACTGAGTGTGAGAATTTATTTATGTTTGGGTGGATCTGCCTTGTGCAGTGCTGAGTGACTGAGTATGCTAAATATTGAGAGTGATGAGTGGAATTATGATACTGCGATATTGAGAATTCTAAGAGTGTGACTATATGAGTTCATCATTGTATTTCATTGCATTGACATGCATACTTGACATGTAGGCATAGAGAAGTATTTCTTTTCTCTTGCTATCTGATAATGAAATTTCTTATTTGATAACGAAAGTTTTTAGGAAAAATTATAGTTTTTAAATTCACTCATATTTTGGAGATGTCGATGAAAGATTTGGGTTTTACTATTATATTTGAAAAGCAAATGCCTATCTTTCTGGAATTGTGAACGAGTTGAGCGTTTTATTATTGAGTTATTACTTGTGCTGCTTTAATTGTATTCTTATGAGATGTTACTGCTATTGGTGTGGACTCTGACCTTGCTACAATCTCTTCACTACTTTCAACCTAAGATTAGGCTTGTTACTTATTGAGTACATGGGGTCGGTTATACTCATATTACACTTTTGTATTTTGGTGCAAATTTTGGATTTTGATAATGTTGTGCATAGCGAGAGCTGATATTGAAGATGTACCTGCGACCCAGTCACATCTGCCTCTTGTTCTTGGTAGCTTTAGAAGTATTAATTTGTTCATGTATATTTCAAACAAACGATGTATTTTTATTTCACTCTAGCTTTGTAAATTTTAATCTTAGAAGCTCGTGATTTGAACTACTAGTCCGTGGGAGGTGGATAAAAGTTCATTTATTTCACAATTTATTTCTTCAGTAAATCACATTTGAATTGGAACTTGTTAACTAGCTTACCTAGCAAGTTGGGTTAGGTTCTACCACGACTAGTCAGATGTTGGGTCGTGACAAATAGATATCAGATCACTAGGTTCATAAGTTGTACGAGTCGTGAGCAAGTGTCTAGTATAGTCTTGTCGATCGGTATGATGACGTCCATATTTATCTGCGGGAGGCTACAGGGCATTTATGATAAACTTCCCATCTTTCTTTCTTTATTGTGCGATATTGATTTAACTTGAAGGTATCCTTTGAAATTTCTTCCACTCACTCGTATGCGTATGTGAACGCTCGGTATCAATTGTGCATCAATGGCTTATGATTCTACGAATGAAGCACGAGATGTGTTTTAGTGATGGGCCAATATTGAGGACTTGAGGCCAAGTTTAGGGCACACTATAAGCTTAGTAGTTTCAGTTATGTAAGCATGTACTTTTGGACTTTTATGTCCAGTAGTGTCCCTATGAGTAGGATTGGTGGCACGGTGAGTGATTGGATTGGCGGTATGTTGAGTATGAGGTCACAGCGGGACGTGTTCAGATAGTTGGAAGGTGACAAGGAAAGTTCATTTTAGATGTAAAAAAGGGCTATTAGGTGCTTGATTTTTGTGGGTGTAGATACGGTCTGAAGTTAGGAGGATTTTTAGGGATTCTTTCACGTTGTTTCATTGGTGGGACGAAGTAGATTTTCATGCCATGTTGATGAGTTCAAACTCAAGAAGCTTAAGTTATTGCGTAGTAATTGTGGTTGTGAAATGGTGTACAGAGATATCAGTTTGAGGTTAAGCAGGTGCGTTATCACCTGCGGGGTAATTTACGGATGTGTGATCCCTATAATGTTAAGTGAAGGGTTTCTTTTCTACTAGCGTGGTGTATGTGTTGAGCTTTGAGTTTGTTTTGTTGAGAAAGTTGACTGGACTGTTACGAAGTTAAATGCGAGCTTAGTGGATGATTAAGGTATTATATGGTATGTGTTACATGAGTTTAAGAAGGACTTGGTTGAATTTCAGTGCATGATTTTTGGCAGTAATAGAGTATGGTGCGGTGAGTTATTAGAGGTTTTATTCTATAGCTTTAACCAAGTGGAGGAGCCCGCTATTGACGATTTAATTGCATGGTTATGTGTTAAATATTAGTTTTGATTTGAGGCATACTTGTGGACCAGTTATGACTTGCAAAGGCTGGTTTTGAGGATGAATCGGGTAGAGAAAATTTGGGATGCGCGTTATATTGCAATTTGTAACTATATGGAAATTCATGGAATGGTTGAGTTATTATTTGTGAAGGATGCAGAGCGCATGGAGTATGAATTTGATCTTTTGCGATAAAGTAGGGGTCACTTCTTCGATTGGTGTTGTGCTAATGGGGCACGTGTCTTTCGGCTCGTTTGGGCGATGCAATTTAGATTTGAGTAGAGTGGATGACTCTTAAGAGAGTTCTAATGGATTCAAAATGTATATATGGTGATGTTTGGATATAATTCCATATTTTAGTGGATTACTTATCTTACATTTAGGTGCTTTCAAACAACACTATATTTGTGTTAAATTGAGTTTATTTTATGTACAGGTACGTTGAAGACGAAATTGGGAGCAAAGTAGAGATTTTATGTGTGTTTTATACACTAAAAGAATGGAATTATGATTACTTAATTATTGGATATACATTACAACAATGAGCAAAGTGCACATTACAAAGGAAGACAAAAAGAGACAATGCAAAGAATGGAAAAGTAAGAAAAAGAAGACAAACACGTGAAAAGGAAAGATAAGCAACAGAATGAAGACTGAAGAACCGCAAAAGCGAAGCACCAAGGAAGTCAGGCAATGCAAGATTCATTGCTCACGTTAGAGTAGGCAAGGCGAGGGAATTTTTGCGCGACAGAGCTCACGTCGCCAGGGTTGGAGCGAGGTGAGGCACGCTATAGAGGTCGTGGTGCGAGGTCTACAGCGAGGCAACGCGTGTTCCGGGTTTCAAGCCTATTTTGTCTCCTTTTTGGTATTGGACTTGATTATTTCGTCTAGGTCTTTTCCTTACACATAAATATTTATTAAATACCATTTTTACGAGAGGGACCTAAGATTAGAGCGAGGGAGTGCACAGAACCGCTGTGGAGGCCGGAATTCATTAGATTCCATCTTTCTTCCATCAAACTTAGTATTTACTTTTTCTTGATGATTTATTATTTTACTACCATGTCTATGTACAGCTAAACATTATGTTCTAGGGTTGTGGTTTTCATGAATATTGAAGTTCATTAATTATATTACCGTTAATTTGAGTTATCATCTATTGTTGTTTCACTAATTTTGTGCATAATTGCTTAATTGTTTGGCCAACAATTGAGTTCTATTTAATATCCATGGTATGCTTGGAAAAGTCGTGTTTAGATTAGAGTAGAATTAAAGAGAGATTGTTTCTGAACCCATGGCTCGAGGAAAGATTTGGCGGTTAGGATAGGAATATACCTAACAGTCTTGCTTAGTTGAATACCGTATTATATTCATTCATGATAAATTCAAGACCATAGGAATATAGGATTGATATATTATGGATAGACGGATAGTATTGTGGGAACATGCTATTTATATAAATGATCCGGTCAACTAGCAATCACAAATAATTTGGATTAACGGGTGTAATTAAGGACTCTATAGGATTGATAAACCGACCACAACCCTGAAATCTATATCCCCCTCGGTTACGTGTTTAGATTTCACAATAGTAGTTGTAATAGAAAAATTAAACTTTGATCATCTTGTACATTAAATTGATTTTAGTTTGCTTAGTTAACGGTTAATCTAAGTCTCTATGGGTTCAACATCTAACTTTCGAGTCGCTTTATTACTTGACGACCACGTATACTTGCGTGTACTTGGCGAACCAACATATGGCGATTGAAAAAATTTCGGATTTGTATATCGCTAGAATTGATTATTTATATTGGATGGTGCCGGGACTTGTGGTAATTATTTATGACTATGGATTCTACATTTCAGTATAAGAAAGGAAAAAGGAACAATTTTAAATTAACAGAAAGTCTCTTTAGAGTGGGTGTTGCAGTTGTGTTACTTTTAGGGTGATTAAGAGGGAATAAGGCGGGTTATGGGCCTTAGCACACTGTAGTTTTATGATAGGATCTCAGTATTATGTTGTTATGACAAGGAGGAGTGTCAACTTGAGGATAATTCAGAAGAAACTCGGAGAAAATAAGACAACTTAGTGGTAGGTTGGATCAGAATGATAATAGTATGCTCAGTTTTTTTGGTTCTAATGATGAGGCGAGGCCTGACGGGTGTTTTGGTAAATATTCTCGAATTTGGAGAAATGCATGGCTTTGTTGAGTTAGAAATATTCGGTTTTGAAGGGAATGTCATGAATTTTGGACATCATGGCCAGTTTTAAATTTTTGGATGAATGTTATAATTGCTCGGTAATCCCTAAGGAGGGTGTGCATTTTAAAAGACGCTCTGTGTGTTGACTTACGGATGCTTTATTGGTATTGTAGTACTTAATTGGTTGATAAAACAACAACAACAACAACAACGACGACCCAGTAAAATCCCATAAGTGGGGTCTGGGGAGGGTAGTGTGTACGCAGACCTTACCCCTACCCCGAAAGAGGTAGAGAGGCTGTTTTCGAAAGACCCTCGGCTCAAGATAATAAAAAGACAAAAGAAGAGAGTATTAGATTTGCTACAGAAATCATAGGGAAACAGGAACATAGAAAATATGAAAGAAAGAAAAATTCAAAGCAAAAACGATGGTTTGTA
>MU730256.1:3500-17074 GCA_026770625.1 Nicotiana glauca
TCGTAAATCCATTCCGAGCCCCCTAACTCATAAGTCAACATCCGGTTGACTTTTCCAAACTAACCTTCTCTTAAGGAGACTAATTGTCTCATTTCCAACCAAACTCTATCCGAATTACTTCAAATTCACCAAACACATATAATGAAACATATAGAAGCATAAAATGGGAAAAATGGGGCGGAAATACATGAGACGACGGGTCGGGTCGTTACAATTACTGTATTAGCTGGTTTGGGCACCAATGTCCAAGCTTGACTTTTGTCAAACTGATCAAGTTCTCCTGGCATAGCTTGTACCCAACTTGAGTTTTTTAGAGCTTCATCAACTTTTTTTGGCTTTATTTGGAATATGAGTGCGATTTTAGCCTTTTTCTTATAGCTCTTCTTATTTTCGTTCCATCATTTGGATTTCCAATGATAAACTTCTGAGGATATTCTAGTTCACTTCTCCATTCGTTTGGTACTACTTCGGTACGTTGATTAGTTGACTCATTATAAGGTTGATCATGCTCACTCATGTCTTCATTAGTCGACTATGAGGTTTCAGTTGTACTGTTAGTAGAATCTTTTGAAGTATTTTGTTCACTGATCTTTGGTTGATTTTGAGTAATTTCTTCATCGCCTACAAAATCTCCTTTCTCGACCATAGAGTTGTTATCATCAAAAATAACATGGACTGATTCTTCTACACATAAGGTATGCTTATTATAGGTTCTAAAATATCTACTATTATTCGAGTATCCGAGAAATATACCTTCATCATTTTTTGGGTCAAACTTACCAAGAATATCATTGCCATTGTTGTGGACAAAGCATTTGCTTCCAAATGGGTGAAAGTATCCAATGTTGGGTTTCTTACCTTTCCATAGTTCATATGGAGTCTTCTTCAAAATAGGTCGAGTTAAGCACATGTTAAGAATGTGACAAGTTGTGCTAGCTGTTGCTACCCAGAAGTAATTCGGAAGGGAATGCTCCAACATCATGGTTTTTGTCATATCCTACATAGTTCTGTTTTACGTTCAACCAATCCATTTTTCTGGGGTGACCTTGGTACTGAGAAATTGTGAGTGTATCCCTGATCATTGCAAAATTCTTCAAAAGCTCTGCTTTAAAATTCTCCTCCATGATCACTTTGAATGGTTGTGATAAGATGCCCCTTTCTCTTTCAATTCTTTTGCAGAAAATCTTAATGTTTTTTAATGCTTCATCTTTATGAGATAAGAAAATCACCCATGTAAAATGTGGGTAGTCATCAACAATAACAAAAGTAGACATTTACCTCCAATGTTGGCAGTTCTAGTAGATCTAAATAAGTCCATATGAAGCAATTATAAAGGCTTGGTAGTGGACATAATGTTCTTAGTTTTGAAAGAGTTTCTAGTTTGTTTACCAATCTCGCTTGCATCACATACATGATTTCTAGAAAAATTGAGCTTGGGATGACCAATAACTAAATCATACTTGGAGAGTTTTTCAATTAGATGCATACTTGCATGACCAAGTTTTTTATGCCAAGGCCATGTATTATCATATATGGATGCTAAACAAATATGACTATCTAGATTTTCAATGCCATCAAGAATATAGACATTTTTATACCTTTTACCAGGAAGAACAATTTTACATGCCTCATTTTTCGATAGCACATCATGTTTTCTTGAATTTAACTTCGTACCCCGAATCACACAGTTGATTTATACTCGAGAGGTTGTAGTTAAGTTCATCTACAAGATATAACTCCGTAATATCGCAATTATTGTTGAATGGAACTCTGTTGGTACCAACTATCTTTCCTCTTAAATCATCTCCAAATTTCACATTTCCTCCATTTATTTTTGTGACTTCTTTGAATAGATTTTTGTCACCCGTCATGTGACTAGAACACGCACTGTCTAAATACCATTTTCCTTTGAAACTCTTTATGTGGTGTACCTGTAAAATAGAATTGTCACCTTCATTTAGGTACCCAAGATTGCTTGGGTCCTTGTTTGTTAGTTCTACTAGAATCAGGGTTGTTTTTGGGTTTTCCAAATCCATCCTGAAACATTAGATTTACAAATTCTACAAAATGAGTATTTATGTCCAATTTTGTTAGAGTGATGATACAAAGGGGTTGATCCAGTTTTTGATCTCCCACTTGTGTTAGTACTTGTGGACTCAGTTTTAACAAATTCTTTTTCAATTGACTTGTAAGTCGCCTGGTTAGACTTGACAAAACTGTGACTGGTGGACTTGTGCATGCCATTAAGTTGCATTTGCAATTCATGAACTTCATCTTGAAATACATCTCTTTCGATATCACAGAATTCAAGATTAAGTTCCCAGACTTCTTTTCCCTATTGAGTCTCCTTAATTCATTCAAAACATTTTGAGACTCCTTCAGGGTAAGGTCTACAATATCCTGTAATTCATTACATCTATCACAGTCATAAGGTCTTACCTCGCTTGTTTCACCTCGTGCCATGAAACAGTTTTCAGTGTCTTCTTTGCATTTATCGTCTGATGCATCTTCATCAATCCAGCAACTAGAGTATTTGTTCATGTCATTTTCCAAGATGGTCATGAAGCACATATTTGTTATTTCTTCATGTTCTGAACTATCTACATCACTCCAGCTTCTGAAGGATTTGCTTTTATTGAGAGCCCATTTGGATGGGCTTATTTTAAGTAGCTTTTAAGCCAAAATAGCCTTTAAGCCATAAGTTAGGATTTCTAGCTTTTGGCTTTCGGCTTATTTTTGTCATTTTAGCTCAAAAAATAAATGCTTAAAAGCACTTTTTTTTACTTTATCCAAACACTACAAAATAGCTTAAAATCACTTAAAATAAGTCAATCCAAACGGGCTCTGAATTCTCTGGAGATTTTCCTCTTAAGTTCTGGGAATTCAGCTTGAACATAGCCATATCTTCTGCATTCAAAGCATTTTCTGTCATTTTTGTCTTGTTCATTATATTGCCTGGTTTGTCTGGATGACATCCTTCCTTTCTTTGTATTTCTATATCTTCTGATCAATCTATTCATGTTTCTTGACACCATGGCGATTTCTTCTTCAAGAGCTTTTGGATCATCATCAACCTCATTAGCATGACCTTCAGTTGTAGTTTTGAAAGCAATTATTTTCTTCTTTTCTTCCTGACGAGTTCTCTTAAGATGGGTTTTCTCAAATGCTATTAGATCTCCTCGTATTTTATCATATGAAAGTTTGTCTAGATCTTGAGATTCGAGTGCAACTACCTTTGTCTACCATGTAGTAGGCAGACTTTTCAGGATTTTTCGAACTTGATTTACCACTTGAGAAGAGTTTACCAAAGGCTTTCAGATCGCCAATAATTTTACCGAATCATGCAAACATCTCCTCAATGGACTCTCCTTCTTTCATCTAGAAGAGTTCATAATCGTGAACCAATAAATTTATCCGGGTTTCTTTCACTTTGCTGGTTCCTTTATAGGTAACTTCCTATTTGTCCCGCATTTCCTTGGTGGTGTCATGGCTTGAAATTTTCTCGTACTCTTCTCCAGTAATGGCATTATAAAGAAAGTTTTGTGCCTTAGTGGTGACTTGAACAATAACCATTCGCTCGTCTATGTATTCATCTATATCCTCAGGGTCAGCAGGTGGTTGAGTTGCTGCTGGTAGTGGATAATTTTCCTTTTTGATAACGCGCCATATGTTGGCATCATAGGATTTTGCACAAATTTACATTTGCACTTTTCAGTGAGAAAATTGTTGACCATTAAAATATGGTGGCCTGACTTGCGGTGCTCCTTCTTGAAAGAGTACTCCAATATTACTTAGTTTTTCATGATCTTTTCTTACAAGCTGTTAAGCAAAAGTGTGAGACCTACTCTGATACCAATTGAAAGTACAAGAAGGGGTGAATTGTAATTTTTCTTTTCTATTATGAGATAGTCGACTAACTCGCGTTCTAGTCGACTGGGCTTTTGAAAACTGAATAAAGGAAAATAAATTGCAGAAAGTAAATGACACATAATATTTTTTTACTGGTTCAGATTCAAAATGAATCCTACGTCTAGTCCTTTTAGGTCACAAGGGTATTCTCTTTCAAGTACGAAGTGTCTTAGTACAGATTGGTTAATGTTGTTATACACCAACAACTTTGTCACTTTGTTCTTCTCTCTCTGCTTGATACAATACCTCTCCAGTGTTCTTTGATTTATTTCTGCTCTTCCTAGTTATACAAGAAATCTATAACAAACTACAATGCTTGTTTGAAGTATAACAAAGAGATTGATAATGTTTCGATCAAAGTATATTCTTCCTCGGCATCTTCTGTAGAATATATAAAGAGTTGGTCTCCATTCTTTACGGCATGATAGCAAACCAAGGGAGTTGATTCTCATAATCAATCAAGATAATTTTCTTCCAAGAATAGAATGGACAATCTTTTCATTGCTTCCTTGATTTCCTTTTCCTTGCAAGCCGTTGAGATGAATATTTTTTGTTATGCATGATAGAATATTCTCTATAGATTTTATGTGGATCGATTGATATTCTATACTGATTGATTGATGCCTTACTTAAATAGTTGAATCGAGTATCCGTTTTCCATACAACTCGCGGTCACATCAATTTACTCCTTGATTCTTGCCTTTGGATCTTGACTTGCACGTTTGTCTCGTTGATTCTTGCTTTCAGATCTTCTACTAGAATCTTTCCAATTCTTGTGACATCCTTCTTTGGAATTGGTTTCCTGCAAGTAGAATTATATCTACCATTAAAACATATATCTAAAAACTTTATGAGAAGAACCACAAACATATTTCAGTATCTATTTGGAAGAGTTGGAAGACTCGCTAGGAGAGTGGGGCTTTTAAAGCCCAGTTCGTGCAATGCTCAAGGAATCGACTAGTGAGAAAGGTGGTGAAGGATATGGTCCCTCATGCCATACAGTAGGCTCCTGAACTCACAGAAAATATGCAAGACTACTGGTATATTTAAGTCAAGTTATAATATCTCAAAAACTAGTCATTATGTATTAATATAGTAATTGTGATTTTCAATTTTAGTCTAAAGAACTAGGAAGACCGCCTCATCCACATGAGTTTCTGAGGGAGACATATGTCAAAGCGAAGAAGGAGTTTGTGGACCAGAAATTTAAGAGCACATATGTAAGTTACTATAGCATGGCTGCCATTTCTTCATAAGTAAATGTAAAGCACCTATCTTAGCTACTAGTTCTGGAAATGTAAACTAAATATAATAAAGGTTTCATGGTAAGTCATATATTAAGAAACTAACTTCTAGTACTTTTAATAAAGAAAAAAATATTTCAGACTGCATTTTTCTCCTTTTAGTAATATCTTTAGCTAATGAAGTAGCGTTCAATTCAGGAGTGATCACCTATAAAAACATGAAGATGTGCTAAGGAGTTTATAATTTAGAATACTTTTCTCATGTCTTTGACATCTTCTCTTTCCATGTATTTTTTTCTCATTGCCATATGATACGTTGAGCTCTTTTATTTTCTTGTAGAATTTTTGTATTTAAAAGTGTTTATTTGTCCTTTGGATTTATAGAATATAGATATTCCTCTAAGAAAGCGTTTTTGAATACGATAATTAGATCTACAGAGCATCTGCATGATAAGGTATGTGCACCATTATATTGTTTATACACTTGCATATTCTTCTATTTCTTTTTGGATTTTATATCTTAATATTTTTCCTTTTTCCTCTTAAAGTAGTATACTATCTGTGTCATTGAAACTCCTCTGAGATTCATAATTGTAGTCTTTATTAAGAATATTAGGTTCTGTAATTGTGTCTAATACTAGGTTTTGATTTCTTAAAGGTATATGATCTTCTCTGCATTTCCATTGTGATTGATTGTTCCATTGTAGCAGTAATTTTCTCTTTAGTAACTTTATAACATGTCTTGACTGATTCTTCATACAATTGTATCATAAAATGAGAGTGTAACACAACCTTTGTGTGCTCCTTAACTGGTTATTTTATCTATAGAATAATAAAACCTATTGGATTTATAAACAGGAGTTAGACTTCCATCTTGCTTTACCTTTGAGATTTTATAAAGATACACATTTAAGCTATATTGTCACTGTTTAAAATTGTTACTTCTTTATCAGAAAGTATAACAAGTTGATGACAAACAAGTAATGCAATTTGTAGGGAAAAATACTTTTGTGTACATCAAAATAATTATTTTTAAGGTGTTGTTATTAACATTTAAATTTTCAGTTTTGTTGCCTTTTTTATTATGTCTGTATATCATATTTTTTTGCTTTCAGGATACCATAATGTCTCAAATTGTGTTTGCGTCTCAGTCGGAACATAGGTCCAGTGAGCCTTCAGAAGTTGATTTCTCACAAATTTATTTGAGCGAAATCGGTGTTAGGAAGATGTGCATTTATGGTCTTGATTTTCAAGCTCCTTTCTATGGGTATGTTGGTGCATCCTCTAGTTCGATATCTCCACTATCTAAACTTTAATGCTCGGGTGAATGAATGTGTCAGACATCGTTTGCAAGCAATTAAGGAAGAGATAAAGCATGAGATGAGATCAGAGAAGAGATTAGACAAGAAATAAGAGAAGAAATATGACAAGAACTGCGTGAAGAAATAAGACATGAAATGCAGCAAGAGGTGCGCGAGCAAGTTGATCAACCACTTCAAAATCGTATGTCAGTCATCATAGGTGGCTTACGTACATCGCCTTCTCGGCTACATGACTCGTCGTCAAATAATGACACGAGTCATAATTAGATTTTATTTTAGCTTCTTTTATGTTAGACACGTTTGGGATTCTGCTTTCAACTTCATGATAAATATTATTATTGTTATTTATAAAGTGCTAGTATATTTTTTGTTTTGTTTAAGTGTTTTTTTAGGTCTTGTAAAGCATTAAATTAATATTAAGGCAATTATTAAAAATAAAATTTAATATACCCATTTAACTAGTAACATTTGCTAACACGTTTACAATTAGTTAGTAAATTTTATCTCGAATTTCTAACAAATTACTAACGTTAATTTTTGTAATTAAATAACCATATTTTCTAGCGAATTTGAAATTTGTTGGTAAATTACCAACAATTTACTTAACAAAACTTTTCGTAACTAAAATTACCAATGTATTTTAAAAAATATACTATCGAATTTACCAACCAAGTTGTTATCTGTTAGTATAGTCTAACAGAATTTTTCTTCTTATTATTGTAACAACCCGACCGCCGTTTTGAGCCCTAGCACGTCGTTCAGCAGTTTGAGGACCTGAGAAGCTTCACTTCGGGTACCTGTACGCATGGTTGGAATTGAATTCCGGGAAGTTCGGAGTTGATTTGGAAAGAGAATTCGCATTTCGGAAGATTTAAGTTGGAGGAATTGACAAGGATTTGGATTTTTGAGTAAACGGCCTCGGAATCGGGACTGAAGGTTCCATCAGGTTCGTATGATGATTTTGAATTTGGGCTTATGTCCGGATCGAGTTTTGGATGACCCGAGAGCGTTTCGGCGCCTATTGTGGAAGTTATCATTTTTAGGTGAATTTCATAAATTTGGGATGAAGTGCATTTCAGTGTTAACGACGTCCGTTTGGGATTCAGAGTATGAGAATAGCTCCGTATGGTGATTCTGATATTGGGAGCGCGATCGGAAGTGGATTTGGAGGTCCGTAAGTCATTTTGGAGTCATTTGGCTAAAGTTAAAAATTTGAAGGTTTTTGAGAAGTTTGACCGAAAGTGAACTTTTTGATATCGGGGTCGAATTCCGATTCCAGAAGTTGGAGTAGGTTTGTAATGTCGAATATGACTTATGTGCAAAATTTAAGGTCAATCAGACGTGATTTGATAGGTTTCGGCGCCGAATGTAAAAGTTTGAAATTCTAAAGTTCATTAAGCTTGAATTGGAATGCGATTCATGGTTTTAGTGAAAACTTGAGGTTTTTGTAGAAAACCTAGAAATTGGTATTTTTGAATTTTGACCATGAATTTGGACATGAATTGAGAGTAAATTATATATTTGAGTTTATGAGGTTATAGGTAAAGTTTATCTTCGAAAAATTTCGGAATCCGGGCACGTGGGCCCGGGGGCAATTTTGTCAACTTTTCGAACGAAGTTGGGAATTTATATAAATTGAGTTGTTATAAGTATTAGGGTATATTTTCATTGGTTTTTCTAGTTTTGGAGCGTGGTGCATCGATTTGAGTCATCGGATGGGCTTGGGAAGCCGGTTATGGAACTTCGGAGCGAGGTGAGTCTCCTTTCTAACCTTGTAAGAGGGAATTATCCCCATAGGTGAATTAATTGAATATTTGCTTCTATTTGTAGGGGCTATGTATGCACGAGGTGACAAGAGTCTGTGGGCAGCTACTATTATACTTATGTCTGGGTAGTTTAGGACCCAAAAGCATGCTTTACTTGTAATAATTGTAACCTTATCGATAGTTTAAATTGCTTTAATCGTATCAAAGTGGTAAATAATCTTCTAAAAGAGTTAAACTTCGTTTTCTCGACTTGTAAAGAAGAAATTGACACCTCCTTGAATAATTATTTCCCTGATGAAGTCTTGATTGATTGTTTGCATGTGTGATTTTATCTGTACCTGCGTCGCATGTATGATTCGCGAGCGGGGTAATAGATGCATCTATAGTTCGCACCGTTCGACCCTCTGGCAGTGCACAGTTTAAATATTATTGGATCGGGTCGTACGACCTCGGCATGATTTGTGCATGCTTGTATTGCTTGCCTTGATATTCATAGATGTTGATAATTGTACTCCCTTGCCTGAGATAAATATATAAATGATGAAAATGAATTTGAAAATTTCCTATAAACGAAAGAATTGTTTATTTGCCTCATGCTATTGAGTTACATCCATTATTATGAAAATCCTCGATTTACTATATTATTAGTATATTATTATTGGGCCACTAGTAAATGTAGACGTCGACCTCTCGTATCTACTTCTTCGGGATTAGACGGGATACTTACTGAGTACATGTTGTCTTTGTACTCATGCTACACTTGCTGTGCATTTTTGTTGCACAGGCACATGTACCTCTAGCGGCCTAATGGGCATAGCAGCATGGATGATACAGACATTTAGGTGAGTTGCATCTCTCGAGGTGACCCACAGCCGGCATAGTCTCTTCTAGTTTATAGTATTTATCTTTTGTCCAAATTTGTATTCCGGACAGTTATTGTACTTCATTTGATTTTCTAGAAATAGCTCATGCACTTGTGACACCGGTTCTGGGATGATTATGGGATTGTTCAATATTAGTTTGTTAAAAACATCATCTTATTTCAGTGAATTTTATTATCTATTGTTTAGTATATAAAAGAAATGATTTCAATAAATCCTAAAATGAGAATTTAATTAACTTCTTGGTGTTGGCTTGCCTGGTATCTGACGCCATCACGACCTTTAACGGATTTTGGGTCTTGACAATTATATTTACCAACCGATTACAAATACAGTTTAAATAATGAAAAACCAAATTTACTAATCCATTTTCTATCCGTTAGTAAAGCTACTAACGGAATTCAAACTGAATTTTTTGTTAGTAAATTTACCAACAAAAATCTTGGACTCAAAATTCAAAATTTACCGTCAAATTCATTTGGTGTTTACTAATTGATTTTTAATTAGTAATTTTACCAACGAATTTAAATTGATTGGTAAAATTTACCTTCGAGCCTTTTAGCAACGAATCAATATCCGTCGGCAATCTGTTAGTAACTCAAATTGCCAACCAATTTGATTAAAATTGTTGGTAATTGGGATTTTTTTGTAGTTGCCAACTTAAAGTTTAGCTGTAGACTCAATAAATATCATCAGGTTTAGTGAGATCTCGATCTATCCTGCCTAAATAAAATGTGAAACAACCAGGTTCTTTGGTTAGACTCTTTTTTCACATAGTTAAAGGTGGAGCAAAGAAGGTTCCACAAGGTATTTAAGAGTCAGAGATTTTCACTCATTATATGTGTCTCCAATCAGGACCCATGACACTGGAATGCTACTTCAGTTTATTTGCATAAATGTTTCTTTTTAGACCATTATTTAGAAGTTGTCTCTATTTTAAAAAGTTAGTGCAAATATAATCTTTAGGAAATTATCTATTCCAGACAGTGTTAGACGGGTCTGATATTTGTTGATACAGTTTTCAGTTTGTTCAACTTTACATGCAAAACATTAGACTATTGTGTAATGTTCGCAATAACTTACAAATTTCTACATTGTGATCTAACAATTTCTCATAAGATTTTAATTTGCTCTAAAAAACTTGATCTCAAAAATTCAGAAGTTGCAAGAGAAATAAAAAGATGATCAATTACTAAACAAGTGATACAAAGAGACAACCGGCAAAATTTTCACCAAAATGGAGAAGGGTCCAAGAGCTAATGTGGGCCTAGAGTGGCCCAGAATGCTGAATGGGTTTTATTGTGTCACTTTCCCCACTTTCAAGTACAAGAGTTTTGTCTGAATGATGGGCTACGCCTCATTGAGCCCAATGAATCATATGCCATTCAAACGTTCATAAGCTAGTATATTAGTAAAGGAACTCTTACATAAATGTCCCAAATAAATCTGAACTTATCAACCTCTAGTCACTGATCATAAACTTACAAAACTAGTCAAGCACGTATAAAAATAAAAAACTCAAATAAATAAGATTCTTTCTCTCCAAGAATCACACGCAAAGATCTACTTCTATATTTATACGTGTGATTAGCAACATTAGATGCGTGACGGAAAGAAAATTCATGGATAAGGTAACAAATAAGGTGATATATATATATATATAAAAGATTCTGAAATTCTAAGCAAAAATGACCTTTTTCAAGTTAAAATAGCATGAGCTAGCTAGTTTTCGGACTGGTCATTCAAAAATAGACAGTGTTTGCAAAGTCATTGTAAAATAGCCACTATTTAGCTGCAACGCGGAAAGTTATAGCATAATATACTAGAGATCTGTGTACCTGTGTATGAACTTCCAGCATATTATTTTGGAACTCTAACACGCAAAAAATTCAGCATAATATACTGTAGATTGGCACCTATGTATGATTTTTCAGCATATTATGCTGGATCGTTATATTATACTGGAACTCCAATATAATATACTAGAGTTCTAGTATACTTATGCTGGAACTCCAGTATATTATACTGGAACTTTACGGATTTTGAATAGTGTTTTCGTTTAGATTTATCTTTACATGAAAAGTGGCTAAATTTCGATTACTTTTGAAAATATGAATATTTTTGAATGACCACTTGTAAATTTGGCTATTTTTTAATTTCTCCCCTTTTTCAATGGATATAGCTGAAATTCATTGAAAATATATAGACGAGTCAATATACTAATTTTGAGGCAAATTGAACGTGAATTGGACTAATTTCGTATCAAAATTTATTATTAAAATCGAGTTCAAATTTTTTTTTCAATGACACATGTAGAAAATATGATCACGCATGTATCTCACACATAGGTATACATGGATATACATGTGATACGCATTTGATACAAATATGATACACAAATGATACAAAAAAATTCATGTTCATCTTCTACTTCGAAAATTTCAATTCAAACCACTTCAAAACTCCACCAAATCAACCCAAAATTAAGATTCAAGATTCTTAAGGTGTACCTAATCTATTCTAATAACAGCGCTCAAAAGAAAGCAAAATTTTGATCTTTTTTGGATATAAATAGTTAATTGGCTAATATTGTAATAGTTGGTTAATATTAGTAATATTTTATGAATTATCCAATTTTTATAATAAACTACTCACAAATAGACGTAGATGATAGTTTCCCATTAGTAAATTGTCACAATTTTCTACTCCAACAAAGTCTAAAAGTGATTTCTTTATGAAACTCAATTGAGGAAAACTTTTGGCATCCCATTAGCCAGGGTGAAGTACATAAATAACCCTCAAAATACGTGATTTTAAAATTTTCTTTCTGCTTATCTTATGTACTCCCTCCTGTGAGCACGTTATTTTTGTGTCGCTTGAATTACTCCTACAGAATTTCCAAAATTAGAATTTTCCTTTTATTATTTGATGTTTAGGATTTGATTGCATAATTTTGTGTATTTACATTTGTATGAGCATGATTAGTTTAGATAATTTATAAAAAATACAAAAATATTATATTGATATTTAGGATTTAATTTTATATTTTTTAGATCAATTAGTAATTAGGGTTTTTACAGAAGTACTAATATCACAAAAATTGATTTATTTTGTTTAGCTTAAATTTTAGCTTTGAGGTTCATTGGTTTCCTTTAAATTGGTATTTCAGTAGTAGTTTTAATTATCGCTTAATTAGATAGGTTGAATTAAATTTTTAGGTTTAATTTTAGTTTTAAAAAAAAGAAAAGAAAATAAATAAAGAAAGGAATTTAAGAAAAAGAAAATGAAATAAAGAGAAAAGAGAAAAATTGGGTTTGTTAAAGACCCAAAATTTTTGGGCCAATACTAGGTTAATTCACCAGCCCAGTAAATCCTCTCTCAACTCGTCCAAACACAGGCCCCATGAAACCATCCCAAAACCCGTTTAAACACGGTTCAGCTCCCCTATAATCCAAAACGTTGTCGTTTAGTCTCCATTTAATCTCATCCGTCAAGGTTGTTGATCTAACGGATGAGAAGTGGCTTTGTGTTGATACATATATGTCCAAACACGCCCCTACCCCCTCAGAACCCCCTTACCCTCTCGTCTCTCTCATCTCTAACTAGAAACCCTAACTTCGCCGTCCTCCACCGCGAACCGCCGGCCGGAAATCGCCTTCGCCGGCGGTGAATCTCCAATGGCTTCCAAATTTTTATCACAGCCTCATCTCCTTCTCCTCATTATGGATCTGTAAGTGTTCACCTTCAAATCCTACCCAAAATCCTCAAAGCAACGAAATCCTAGGGCACCGCCATAAGTTCCTCCGCTGTGTCCGGCGGCGCCACCTCCAATCCCACCCAAATTAACACAAAATCACCCCCTTAACTTCCTCTTTCCAAATCTCCAACCACTTTCCCTCTACTCTTCCTCAAGCTGTTCGAATAACCAAAATCCTAATTTCACAAAACGGGGATTACTGGTATTTGGGCTACAACAACCCTTAGCCATGTGTTTTCTCATGAAAACACATGATTAAGGACGATTTTAGTCCAAATAATACACAGTAGCTGGCCAGGATTCAAAGTTTAATTGGGCCAATTTCTAGGTATGTTCATTTCACCTTTCTTTTCTCTTTTTCTTTGTGATTTTTATTTTTATTTTTTCTGTTCTTGCCTACCTTCAATTTCAGTGTTTCTTTTATTTTTGTTCTTAGTTTGATTTGCAATCATTTAGGATTCTGATTTTGCATTATTTTTATTGTTTGTTCTAATATTTCCTTTATTCTTTGTCTTTGATTCAACCTCATTAGATTTTCTTTTCTTTTACTGTTTCCATTAGGTTAATAGCAAAATTAGTTTTAGGTTATATTTTTATCAGTTAGTTTAAATGATTTTAGTTCCTGTGGCCTTTTTGTTTAAGAATTTGGATCAGTCCGTCAAATTATGGATTCGGGCCTCATTTGATTTGTTCCC
>MU730256.1:17517-43694 GCA_026770625.1 Nicotiana glauca
TTCCTGTGGCCTTTTTGTTTAAGAATTTGGATCAGTCCGTCAAATTATGGATTCGGGCCTCGTTTGATTTGTTCCCGAAAATTGGTAGGTCCATTGAAATTGGGTCACGTGGCCCAGACCTTTTTTTTGGTAGACCTAGTTAAATACGAGGGTATTCAAGGTATATTGGGTAGTTCAAACTAAGAAATCTTGCAGTAACTGAAACTAGAACCCCCTGGAACCTTCTAGATTGGGGTTCTAATTTGAAATTCAGAAACTAAGTAGTATAACTTGGGTAACAAGTCAGTACTCTAAGGACTTTTAAGCAAAAAAGGCTAAAATTAAGAGGGGTCTAAGGTGTAAAGTAAAAATTTGAAGGTGCCCTAATATTTGCCTATAAAAGGCAGTATACCTTGCCTTGCAAGTCAAGTTTTGAAAATCTGAAATTTTGAAATCCAATGTTTTGGAAGTCTGAAAATTTGAAATCAAAAGCAGAGAAGTCTGAAAATTCAAAATCTGAAAGTTTGAAATCCTGAGAGGTTTTGAGAGCCAAAATTTTCAGAGTTTAAATCTGAGAGCAAAAGTTTGAAAGATCAAATGCTGATAGTAAAAATCCTGCAAATTTGAGTGAGCTAGCAACTGAAAAATACAAAAGTGAGATCTGATTTTAGAATTTAGAGATATAGTTCTGAAAATTAAACATAAAAATAGCTAAGAGATCCTGTCAAATTCCAGAGTCATTTTTCTAGATCCGATAGGTAAAAATGATTTGAGTTTGGGGTTTGAAATCAATTTTGGAGGTTGATTCTGCTGCTGATCCTCAACTGGTTTTAATATGGGAATTTGAATATCGATTTCCTGATTTTCAAAAGCAATTCCTATTCTATTTACTTGTTGAGTTTGCTGATGCTGTTTCTCCTTGAATTTCAACTCACTCTCATTGTGTATTTGCTGTAATCAGGTACTTGCTCCTGAACTCCTTATCATGATGTATGGCTTAAAGTTTAAAATGAAACCTGGAGTGTAATAGCTTTAACATGTTTGGATTTGGTTTGATTGAACTTTATCTTATGTTAGCAGCCTAATTCTAATATCAGTCATATGATAGGAGCCGTCATTGGATTATGCTTAGTATTGTATAATTGTTTGGGACTATCAAAATTATGAGAATTATGGACTGTGTTTTGTTATGTTAGCTCTTGAAAGGATCATGTTTCCTACAATTAAAATCAGGTTGCCCATTTCTATACTCGAAAATCGGAATACTTGCTAGATATGTATATCATTAAGGAATCATGATTCAAATAGTGAAGTTATGGTTCAACACATTTCTAGGATGCCAGTTCTGTGTTGTTCTTCGTAGTCCCTGGTAAAGTTAATCTAGGATTCAAGAGTTGTAAAAATGTTAGTGTTTTAGGTTATGCGAACAAATGGTGAATAATTTGCAGATTCAAATAATTTGTATGATTTATGTTCAGGATTAATTTACAAGTCAGACCTGATAATTAGACTTTATATTTTTTATGATTAGGCTGACATTATTGTATTCTCGGTATGGAGTAATCAGATTATAAGGACCAGGCCCAAATAAGGCCCAGTTATAATTGTTACCCTTTGTGAGCGTATCAGTGGGCTCAGCTTCATTTGGAGCCCAATCCTACACAACTATTCGCCAGCCATGTTAACTGGGCCTTGGACCCGTCACATTAAACCCAAACTCGGGTCCTGGCTACTCTTCTCGTCCGTTAAAGATGGGCCTACTGTAATGTAGGCCTTCTCTTTAAAGTTGGACTGTAATGTAGTTGTAGTTAATTAATTAGACTTCCATAAATAATTTGACTTGAGCCTTTAATTAGATAACAAATGGCCTACTACCCCTTTAAGCTTTAGTCGAATATCCTTTAAAATAAAATTGAGATGCGTCACGCCAAATAAAATTATAAATTGCGTGGCCCTCTTTAAACGCTTCCATTAAAATACTTAGAAATCGGTACGTGCCATTTAGCGAATTTTCGTGGCCTCCCACAAAGATATCAACACGCTAGTTGCTTTAGGCGTGTATTTTAATAATCTACTTTCCTAAATTCTGGTGCACATTTATGTAACCAAATCCAAATCTCAACGGTGTTAAAATATGTCAAAAACTACGGGTGCATATATGTGACTTGGTTCGAGACGTATTTTAATAACGTTGCAAAATTCCTTAAAAATTAATTTAAAGCGGTAAAAAATTTAAAATTGCACTATAGGTTGAAACATGTATTAAAATCAGGTAATAGGCTAATTATGATAAATTAAGCGACCGTGCTAGAACCACGGAACCCGGGGGTGCCTAACACCTTCTCTCGGGTTAACAGAATTCCTTACTCAAGAATTTCTGGTTCGCAGACTTCACTTGGAAAGTTGAAAATTTCCTCGATTTGGGATTCAAAATAAACCGGTGACTTGGGACACCAAATAAAATCATCCCAAGTGGCGACTCTGATAAATAATAATCTCATTTCGAATAATGTTACTTAAATTGAAAAAACTTCATCATACACTATCCTTTCGGGGTGGTGTGTAAAAAAGGAGGTGTGACAGCTTTGGCGACTCTGCTGGGGAAACGAACCCAGAATTTTGGTTCAAGGTTCAAGAATTCGAGCTTAAGAATAGCTATTATATTTGGCTTTATCTTTTATCTGATTTTCCTACATGTTTCATGCTAAATGTGCTAAATGCTTTACCACTTTGATGTTATCTGATTTGTATATATAAAACTGTTACGAAACCTTTCTCTTCTCATCTTCGGGGATGTGCTCGCTGGTCAAGACTCCCTATTCTGTTAGTGTCATACCTTAAAGTAAGAAAGAGTCCGGACAAGTTACTAAGCCGGATGGCCTTTTGGTTCCCGGTACGTAGCCCCCTCCTCGACTCGAGCTGTCCGCTTGGGTACACAGTCTAGAACATATACCCAGTTTTTGAACCTAAAATAACTCGACCTCATGCCGGATCCCTAGTAGGAACGCTTGTTTGTATCACATGCATTTGATTTAGGGGACTCAATACAGGGGTTGGGTCCGTCTAGGACAGGTGACCTGAAATGAAAAGGCCATCCTGATGCATCCTACTTGCTATTTGCGCATTTATTTGCTTTGGATCAGTATGTTGATCGGCTTGTAAATAATGGGAGAAATTTGGAAAAAAGAAAAGAAAAAGGGAATAATAGTGTAAAAGGTTTGAGTAAGTTAGTCACCTGTTTTGAAAAACCCAATGCCCAAGTGGTACTGAAAATTTGCCGAATTTTTTAGAAAATCAACAAAAACAAAAAGAAAAGTATTTTTTTTCAAAAAAAAAATTGTTAGTTTTGTCAAATCTGTCCGAACTACGCCAGTTTGATTCTCACCGGATGTGGGATACGTAGGCAACCCCCATCGGGTCCAACTTCCCTTTTGCAAAAATAGCCCAAAAAACAACAAAAAAAAATTAAATTTTGTTACAAATAAGTCGGGTGATTCCATTCTTGTTTAAAATAAGCCGAATGTCCCCAAAAGGGCGCCGGAAGGCTGTTTTTGCAAGAACAACAACCTTGGGTCATTTTCAACGGTTGGCAGGCATATCCTTAAAATCTTTTTCCCCGAAGTGCTAAAAAGCCGTACCTGCAAAACCAGGTTTTTGTTTTTGAAATTTTTAATAAAATAAAATGGAGTCACTTCTTCTTTTAGGTCAAAATAAGTTATTAAATCACTTTAATAAATGTGCAGGATGAGCACAATTCAAAATGAACCTTTCTCAATCATGAACAAAATCCCTTTGGAGTTGCGTTTGTGGTGGAATGATCTAGGTAAAGAAGGGCAAGACGAGGTCAAGAAATATTTGAAAGGTCTTATCGGTTTGTTGGAGATTATACGCAGAGGAGACATCATAAGGGCATTGGTCACATGTTGGGACCCGACGCACAATGTGTTCCACTTTTCAGATTTTAAACTCACCCCGACCTTAGAAGAAATAGTCGTGTACATTTGGAATGATGAGCTTCCTTTAAGGCACAAGTACTTGATTGCCCCGAGAACCGAAGTTGTGCACAGATTCTTAGACTCACTAAAGATAAGCAGGGGGTCCACAACCCGGATTTGGCAGCTGTATTTTGTACGCCACAATTTCTATACCAGAGATATGGCCACATAGGGGGGTTCAACAATTCGGAAAATAAAATATGCAGCAAAGGAAACCACCATAAATGGGAAGAACATAGACGTGTCGCTTTTATGGTGGTCTTCTTGGGGCTTCTGGTGTTCCTAAGGAAAGATGGAAATATTGACATAAAAATAGCTGGGGTCGTCAGCACTTTACTCACCCAGGCCAAAAGCACCCTCGCGCCCATGATAGTAGCTGAAATCTTCCGTGCTCTCACAGCCTGCAAAGCCGGAGGAAACTTTTTTGAGGGGTGTAATTTGTTGTTGCAAATGTGTAAGATCAAACAACTATGTCATCGTCCTCAATTCATGAGTTATGGGTCAACAGAGAAGACCTGTATAGAGGAATTTTATACGAGGATTGGTGGGACCAGCTTGCCTGAAGGAGTTACATAATGGACATCATACTTTCGGTCTATCACTGCCAGTCAAATAGAGTAGACGTTTGGATGGTTACCTGTGGATGAGATCATATATATGCCAGCAACTGGGCCTCGCTTCCTCTAGATGGTCTTAAGAGCATTCAACCTTATGCTCTATATCGGGTTTTAAGACAACTCGGGAGGTGCCAAATAGTGCCAAAAGATGAAGATCTTAGTACCCAAGTAGTTGAGATTAGTCCTGATGGCCAGTTTCCTGAAGCAACAGTCCGCCAGATTTGGAGCGGATGTCAATACTTAGTGGCAAATACCTGTGTACGGGATCGATCCAAAGAAGAAGTTTCACCTGGGTATCATGCTTGGTATAGAAGGGAAATTGCATTTGGGAGGCCTGCCAAAAGACCTCACCTCCAGGATTTTGTTGAGTCCTCACAAGAACAGTGGGCCTCGTTAGCCAAGGAGAATGAATATAGGGCCAGAATAGGAGAATTGGAAAAGCAGGTTCGGGACCTTCAGTTTGAAAAAAACTTGCAAGCCACAGTTGATGAGGGTGACAAGAAGAAACTGACCCAGGAAAATGAGGCTCTTAAGGCTCATATCTGTAAGATGAAAATAGCTACCAGCAATGCAGAAAGAAGTCAGGCTGATGAAAGGCTGATAAGTGGACTAAGAAAGAAAGTCCTCGAGTAACAAGAAGACCTGGAAAAATTCGAGGATAATATAGCAAAAATCCGGGCACAATGGGCAAAGAAAGCAGAAGAACAGGCACAATTTGTGCAGCAAATGAAGAGAAATTATGAAGGGACTATCACTAGCCTGAGAAGAAAAGTGACTACCCTTGAGGATGAGGCAGCCCAGCGGGTTACAGATTTCAAGAATGAAAGGGAACATTGCTATAAACTGATAGCCAAAATGGAGAGCGAAATACAGCTATTGCAAGATCACCACTTTCATGACTCCCAAGTGTTAGAAGCCCAGAACTAGCAGATAAGGCGACTACTTCAGGAAAAGGGCAGGATCAGAGAAAGAATTAGGGCCATCGCTGACTATATTGCCATGAAACGCCAAGCATGCGAGAGCATAACTCGTACCACCTTCTTTTCTACGGAGATAATTTTTGTCCGTCAAGTTCTGAATGATCTGGAGCGATTGCAAGGGGGTCTTGCACATAGGCCCGTGGCGAGGACAAATGATGCCCCGCGGGCCCCAGTAAATCCTCTCTCAACTCGTCCAAACACAGGCCCCATGAACCCATCCCAAAACCCGTTTAAACTCGGTTTAGATCCCCTATAATCCAAAACGTTGTCGTTTAGTCTCCATTTAATCTCATCCGTCAAGGTTGTTGATCTAACGGATGAGAAGTGGCTTTGTGTTAATACATATATGTCTAAACACGCCCCTACCCCCTCAGAACCCCCTACCCTCTCGTCTCTCTCATCTCTCACCAGAAACCCTAACTTCGCCGTCCTCCGTCACGAACCGCCGGCCGGAAATCGCCTCTGCCGGCGGTGAATCTCCAATGGCTTCCAAATTTTTACCACAGCCTCGTCTCCTTCTCCTCATTACGGATCTGTAAGTGTTCACCTTCAAATCCCACCCAAACTCCTCAAAGCAATGAAACCCTAGGGCACCGCCATAAGTTCATCCACCGTGTCCGGCGGCGCCACCTCCAATCCCACCCAAATTAACACCAAATCACCCCCTTAACTCCCTCTTTCCAAATCTCCAACCACTTTCCCTCTACTCTTCCTCAAACTGTTCGAATAACCAAAACCCTAATTTCACAAAAGGGGGATTACTGGTATTTGGGCTACAATAACCCTTAGCCATGTGTTTTCTCATGAAAACACATGATTAAGGACGGTTTTAGTCCAAATAATACATAGTAGCTGGCCACGATTCAAAGTTTAATTGGGCCAATATCTAGGTATGTTCATTTCACCTTTTTTTTTTGTTTTTCTTTATGATTTTTATTTTTATTTTTCCTGTTCTTGCCTACCTTTGATTTCAGTGTTTCTTTTATTTTTGTTCTTAGTTTGATTTGTAGTCATTTAGGATTCTGATTTTGTATTATTTTTATTGTTTGTTCGTTTTAATATTTCCTTTATTCTTTATCTTTGATTCAGCCTCATTAGATTCTTTTCTTTTACTGTTTTCATTAGGTTAATAGCAAAATTAGTTTTAGGTTATATTTTTATCAGTTAGTTTAAATGATTTTAGTTCCTGTGGCCTTTTTGTTTAAGAATTTGGATCAGTCCGTCAAATTATGGATTCGGGCCTCATTTGATTTGTTCCCTGAAATTGGTAGGTCCATTGAAATTGGGTCACGTGGACCAGACCTTTATTTGGTAGACCTAGGTAAATACAAGGGTATTCAGGGGTATATTGGATAGTTCAAACTAAGAAATCTTGCAGTAACTGAAACTAGAACCCCCTGGAACCTTCTAGATTGGGGTTCTAATTTGAAATTCAGAAACTAAGTAGTATAACTTGGGTAACAAGTCAGTCATCTTAGGACTTTTAAGCAAAAAAGGCTAAAATTAAGAGGGGTATAAGGTGTAAAGTAAAAATCTGAAGGAGCCCTAATATTTGCCTATAAAAGGCAGTATACCCTGCCTTGCAAGTCAAATTTTGAAAATCTGAAAATTTGAAATCCAATGTTTGGAAGTCTGAAAATTTGAAATCAAAACCAGAGAAGTCTGAAAATTCAAAATCTGAAAGTTTGAAATCCTGAGAGATTTTGAGAGCCAAAATTTTCAGAGTTTAAATCTGAGAGCAAAAGTTTGAAAGATCAAATGCTGACAGTAAAAATCCTGCAAATTTGAGTGAGCTAACAACTAAAAAATACAAAAGTGAGATCTGATTTTAGAATTTAGAGATATAGTTCTGAAAATTCAACATAAAAATTGCTAAGAGATCCTGCCAAGTTCCAGAGTCATTTTTCAAGATCCAAAGGGTAAAACTGGTTTGAGTTTGGGGTTTGAAATCAATTTTGGAGGTTGATTCTGCTGCTGATCCTCAACTGGTTTTAATATGGGAATTTGAATATCGATTTCCTGATTTTCAAAAGCAATTCCTATTCTATTTCCTTGCTGAGTTTGCTGCTGCTGTCTCTCCTTGAATTTCAACTCACTCTCGTTGTGTATATGTTGTAATCAGGTACTTGCTCCTGAACTCCTTATCATAATGTATGGCTTAAAGTTTGAAATAAAACCTGGAGTGTAATAGCTTCAACATGTTTGGATTTAGTTTGATTGAACTTTATCTTATATTAGCAGCCTAATTCTAATATCAGTCATATGATAGGAGCCGTCATTGGATTATGCTTAGTATAGAGTTAACTTTTAGTTTCTTATTGTATAATTGTTTGGGACTATCAAAATCATGAGAATTATGGACTGTATTTTGTTATGTTAGCTCTAGAAAGGATCATGTTTCCTACAATTAAAATCAGGTTACCCATTTCTATACTCGAAAATCAGAATACTTGCTAGATGTGTATATCATTGAGGAATCATGATTCAAATAGTGAAGTTATGGTTCAACACATTTCCAGGATGCCAGTTCTGTGTTGTTCTTCGTAGTCCCTGGTAAAGTTAATCTAGGATTCAAGAGTTGTATAAAATGTTAGTGTTTTAGGTTATGCGAACAAATGGTGAATAATTTGCAGATTCAAATAATTTGTATGATTTATGTTCAGGATTAATTTACAAGTCAGACCTGATAATTGGCCTTTATATTTTTTGTGATTAGGCTGACATTACTGTATTCGCGGTATGGAGTAATCAGATTATAAGGATCAGGCCCAAATAAGGCCTAGTTCTAATTGTTACCCTTTGTGAGCGTATCAGTGGGCTCAGCTTCATTTGGAGCCCAATCCTACCCAACTATTCGCCAGCCATGTTAACTGGGCCTTGGACCCGTCACATTAAGCCCAAACTCGGGTCTTGGCTACTCTTCTCGCCCATTATAGATGGGCCTACTGTAATGTAGGCCTTCTCTTTAAAGTTGGACTGTAATGTAGTTGTAGTTAATTAATTAGACTTCCATAAATAATTTGACTTGAGCCTTTAATTAGATAACAAATGGCCTACTACCCCTTTAAGCTTTAGTCGAATATCCTTTAAAATAAAATTGAGATGCGTCACGCCAAATAAAATCATAAATTGTGTGGCCCTCTTTAAACGCTTCCATTAAAATACTTAGAAATCGGGACGTGCCATTTAGCGAATTTTCGTGGCCTCCCACAAAGATATCAACACGCTAGTTGCTTTAGGCGTGTATTTTAATAATCTACTTTCCTAAATTCGGGTGCACATTTATGTGACCCAAATCCAAATCTCAACGGTGTTAAAATATGTCAAAAACCACGGGTGCATATATGTGACGTGGTTCGAGACGTATTTTAATAATGTTGCAAAATTCTTTAAAAATTAATTTAAAGCGGTAAATAATTTAAAATTACACTATAGGTTGAAATATGTATTAAGATCAGGTAATAGGCTAATTATGATAAATTAAGCGACCATGCTAGAACCACGGAACCTTCCCTCGGGTTAACAGAATTCCTTACTCAAGAATTTCTGGTTCGCAGACTTCACTTGGAAAGTTGAAAATTTCCTCGATTTGGGATTCAAAATAAACCGGTGACTTGGGACACCAAATAAAATCATCCCAAGTGGCGACTCTGATAAATAATAATCTCATTTCGAATAATGTTACTTAAATTGAAAAAACTTCATCATACACTATCCTTTCGGGGTGGTGTGTAAAAAAGGAGGTGTGACAGCTTTGGCGACTCTGCTGGGGAAACGAACCCAGAATTTTGGTTCAAGGTTCAAGAATTCGAGCTTAAGAATAGCTATTATATTTGGCTTTATCTTTTATCTGATTTTCCTACATGTTTCATGCTAAATGTGCTAAATGCTTTACCACTTTGATGTTATCTGATTTGTATATATAAAACTGTTACGAAACCTTTCTCTTCTCATCTTCGGGGATGTGCTCGCTGGTCAAGACTCCCTATTCTGTTAGTGTCATACCTTAAAGTAAGAAAGAGTCCGGACAAGTTACTAAGCCGGATGGCCTTTTGGTTCCCGGTACGTAGCCCCCTCCTCGACTCGAGCTGTCCGCTTGGGTACACAGTCTAGAACATATACCCAGTTTTTGAACCTAAAATAACTCGACCTCATGCCGGATCCCTAGTAGGAACGCTTGTTTGTATCACGTGCATTTGATTTAGGGGACTCAATACAGGGGTTGGGTCCGTCTAGGACAGGTGACCTGAAATGAAAAGGCCATCCTGATGCATCCTACTTGCTATTTGCGCATTTATTTGCTTTGGATCAGTATGTTGATCGGCTTGTAAATAATGGGAGAAATTTGGAAAAAAGAAAAGAAAAAGGGAATAATAGTGTAAAAGGTTTGAGTAAGTTAGTCACTTGTTTTGAAAAACCCAATGCCCAAATGGTACTGAAACTCTGCTGAATTTTTGAGAAAATCTACAAAAACAAAAAGAAAAGTATTTTTTTTCAAAAAAAAAATAGTTAGTTTTGTCAAATATGTCTGAAGTACGCCAGTTTGATTCTCATCGGATGTGGGATACGTAGGCAACCCCCATCGGGTCCAACTTCCCTTTTACAAAAATAGCCCAAAAACAACAAAAAAATTTAAATTTTGTTACAAATAAGTCGGGTGATGCCATTCTTGTTTAAAATAAGCCGAATGTCCCCAAAAGGGCGCCAGAAGGCTGTTTTTGCAAGAACATCATCCTTGGGTCATTTTCAACGGTTGGCAGACACATCCTTAAAATCTTTTTCCCCAAAGTGCTAAAAGGCCGTATCAGCAAAACTAGGTTTTTGTTTTTGAAATTTTCAATAAAATAAAATGGAGTCACTTCTTCTTTTAGGTCAAAATAAGTTATTAAATCACCTTAATAAATGTACAGGATGAGCACAATTCAAAATAAACCTTTCTCAATCATGAACAAAATCCCTTTGGAGTTTCGTTTGTAGTGGAATGATCTAGGTAAAAAAGGGCAAGACGAGGTCAAGAAATATTTGAAAGGTCTTATCGATTTGTTGGAGATAATACGCAGAGGAGACATCATAAGGGCATTGGTCACATGTTGGGACCCGGCGCACAATGTGTTCCACTTTTCAGATTTTAAACTCACCCCAACCTTAGAAGAAATAGCCGGGTACATTGGGAATGCTGAGCTTCCTTTAAGGCACAAGTGCTTGATTGCCCCGAGAACCGTAGCTGTGCAGAGATTCTTAGACTCACTAAAGATAAGCAGGGGGTCCACAACCCAAATTTGGCAGCTGGATTTTGTACGCCACAATTTCTATACCAGAGATATGGCCACATAGGGGGGTTCAACAATCCGGAAAATAAAATATGCAGCAAAGGAAACCGCCACAAATTGGAAGAACATACACGTGTCGCTTTTATGGCGGTCTTCTTGGGGCCTCTGGTGTTCCTAAGGAAAGATGGAAATATTGACATAAAAATAGTTGGGGTCGTCAGCACTTTACTCACCCAGGCCAAAAGCACCCTCGCGCCCATGATAGTAGCTGAAATCTTCCGTGCTCTCACAGCCTGCAAAGCCGGAGGAAACGTTTTTTAGGGGTGTAATTTGTTGTTGCAAATGTGGATGATCGAACACCTATGTCATCGTCCTCAATTCATGAGTTATGGGTCAACAGAGAAGACCTGTATAGAGGAATTTTATACGAGGATTGGTGGGACCAGCTTGCCTGAAGGAGTTACAGAATGGACATCATACTTTTGGTCTATCACTGCCAGTCAAATAGAGTAGACGTTTGGATGGTTACCTGTGGATGAGATCATACATATGCCAGCAACTGGGTTTGCTTCCTCTAGATGGTCTTAAGAGCGTTCAGCCTTATGCTCCATATCGGGTCTTAAGACAACTCGGAAGGTGCCAATTAGTGCCAAAAGATGAAGATCTTAGTACCCAAGTAGTTGAGATTGGTCCTGATGGCCAGTTTCCTGAAGCACCAGTCCGCCAGATCTGGAGCGGATGTCAATACTTGGCGGCAAATACCTGTGTACAGGATCGATCCAAAGGAGAAGTTTTACCTGGGTATCATGCTTGGTATAGAAGGGAAATTGCATTTGGGAGGCCGACTAAAAGACCTCACCTCTAGGATTTTGTTGAGTCCTCACAAGAACAGTGGGCCTGGTTAGCCAAGGAGAATGAATATAGGGCCAGAATAGGAGAATTGAAAAAGCAGGTTCGGGACCTTCAGTTTGAAAACAGCTTGCAAGCCGCAGTTGATGAGGGTGACAAGAAGCAACTGACCTAGGAAAATGAGGCTCTTAAGGCTCAGATCCGTAAGATGAAAATAGCTGCCAGCAACGCAGAAAGAAGTCAGGCTGATGAAAGGTTGATAAGTGGACTAAAAATGAACGTCCTCGAGTACCAAGAAGACCTGGAAAAATCCAAGGATAATGTAGCCAAAATCCGGGAGCAATGGGCAAAGAAAGCAGAAGAACGGGCACAATTTGTGCATCAAATGAAGAGAAATTATGAAGGGACTATCACTAGCCTGAGAAGAAAAGTGACTACCCTTGAGGATGAGGCAGCCCAGCGGGTTACAGATTTCAAGAATGAAAGGGAACATTGCTATAAGTTGATGGCCAAAATGGAGAGTGAAATACAGCTATTGCAAGATCACCACTTTCATGACTCCTAAGTGTTAGAAGCCCAGAACCAGCAGATAAGGCGACTACTTTAGGAAAAGGGCAGGATCAGAGAAAGAATTTGGGCCTTCGCTGACTATATTGCCATGAAACGCCAAGCATGCGAGAGCATGACTCGTACCACCTTCTTTGCTACGGTGATAATTTTTGTCCGTCAAGTTATGAATGATCTGGAGCGATTGCAAGGGGGTCTTGCACATAAGCCCGCGGTAAGGCCAAATGATGCCCCGCGGGCCCCAGTGGTTGAAGCTTTAATGTATTCTTGACCTTGTTTTTAGTCATTGAGTCGGTATTTTGGTTATTTTGAGTCTGTTTTGTAGTTTCTCCTTTCCAAGAAAACAAATAGTTTAGCGTCTCTGTAATATAAGTTTTATTAATAAAAATTGAAAATTCCCAAAAATTATTTCCTTATTTTACATTTATTTTCAAGAACTACGCTTGGTCTGCAATCTCCATAAGATTTGACTGTATCCCTAAAAGAAAAGAAAAAAGGGGAGGAAAGAAAATAAAAGAAAAAATAAGAGAGGAAAAGAAACAAAAGAGAGAGAACATAAGAAAACCAAGAGAAAGAAACCATGGCAAAAAGCAAAGTTAAGAATGAAAGAAAAGAAAAGAAAGAGAGAAAAGAAAAATGAAAAAAATGAGAGAAAAGGGCAAAAGGAGAAAAGCAGAGAAAAGAGAGTAAAAATCAAAGGAAGAAAATGGGAAAGAATAAGGAAAAGTCGGGATGACGCATGCAACCGTTGAAAAACATGTAGAAACCTATTTAACTGTATAGGTGCATCATACCCCAACGTGCGATTACCTATCTGTTATTTATCTCAAACTAACCGTTTGATGCTGTCACAATCAGTCCAGGTTTTATAGAAACAATGGTTGGTTTTTATGGTAAACTGGCCTCACATCCTTACTTCACCAGATCAAAGGGGAGCATAGAAATGTCTTCGGAAATGACCTTGCCAGCAATTCCCATCCCAGAAGATAGCCCAATCTCGGGCATTCCAGCTTCTGAATATGCAACGGCTGAAGAAAAATAGGCTCCTACGTCTTAGGGTCATGGAGATGTGGATGCATGGACGAATGGAAGGGACCCTCCAAGTGCTATGCCCGAATTCCCCGAACTGTTCCCCAGATCAGGGGGTATCTCTAATATTCCCATCAGTCATCCAAATACCTCACTGGGACAGCCCACCATACCGGCTCATTTCATAGGAACACCTTCCGAGGTTCGCCCCCCAGGTGTTCATATCTGGAGCGGCCTCCAATATCTTCACCGTTCTCTCATGCTTGGCCACAACACAGCCTGCACTGCCTAGGCCCACTTTTGATCATTCGGCCTTTACATTCCAAACACCTACTTACCAAGTGGAGCCTCCTCAGTACCCCACCTATAGTTATTCTCAGCCACCTCCATTTGAGTTCACAACGGGACAGGAAAAGACTCCCAAAACTCCCGAATAGGAAGAAATGGCAAAGAGGATGAGAAGCCTGGAGCAGATCCTAAAAAACATGCAGGGTCTGAGTGGGCAGAAGAGTGTGTCATATACTGATCTATGCATGTTCCCTCACGTGCATTTTCCTATGGGATTCAAAACTCCGAAGTTCGAAAAATATGATGGGCATGGTGATCCTATTGCCCACCTTAAGAAGTACTACAATTAGTTGCACGGAGCTGGAGGAAAAGAAGAATTGCTCATGGCTTACTTTGGAGAAAGTTTGGTGGGTATTGCCTCCGAGTGGTACATGGATCAGGACATTTCTGGTTGGCACATCTGGGATGACCTTGAGAGAGACTTTGTTAGACAGTTCCAGTACAATATAGACATTGCTCCAGACCGAAACTCGTCGGCAAATCTGAAAAGGAAGTCCTATGAGAGTTTTCGGGAGTATGCAATCAAATGGCGTGAGCAAGCATCAAGAGTGAAGCCTCCAATGGAAGAGGTTGAAATGGTCATGGTGTTTCTTCAAGCTCAGGAAGCTGATTATTTCGAAAATATGATGTCAGATATGGGCAAACCGTTCGCAGAAGCTATTAAAATTGGTGAAATAGTGGAAAATTGATTGAAAACAGGCAGAATTCTGAGCCAATCAGCTATTAGAGAAACCTCCCAAGCCATTCAAGGTGGGTCTAGAGGAGTAACAAAGGGAAAGAAGAAAGAAGAAACATCCATGGTGGCCTCGGGGGCAAGAAGACGCGCTCCTAGATCCATGTTCCCAGAAAGAACCCCTCAACATTATTACCCGCATCATGACATGGCCTATGCTCCTCAACCGTATGCGGTCATGAATGCTCAACCTTTTGTATGACTGCAGCAACAGGCCAATAGAAACCAAGCTCCATTTCAAAGAAACCAGCCTCCTCACCAAAACCACTATAACCCCCGTCCTCCACAAAATAACTTCCGTCCTCGTGAACCACCCAGGAGGCCAAATTTTACACCAATTGGTGAACCCTACTCCAGTCTGTTTTTGAAGCTTGTTCAAATGGGTCTGCTGGAGCCCATACCTCCAAACAGGCAAAACCCAAAATCAACCTCCTATCAGCGGGGCGTCCGATACGCTTATCACTCAGGAGCTGAGGGGCATGATACAGAAAACTGTTGGACTTTGAAAAGAGTTGTGGAAGACTTGATAGAACAAGGAAAGATAGTGCTAAAGGATGAGGATGTCCCCAACGTGACGAATAACCCACTGCCAACCCACAATAATGGGCCAGTAATTGGAATTATTTGAGAAGATAGGGAATTTGATCCAACACTAAAAGCCATAATTGCCATTGTTGACGCTGAAAGAAAGCCAAAAATTGCCCCGAAGCAAGATAAAGGGGAAAAGAAGACCAAAGCCACCCATTCAGAACCAGAAAAGAAAGTTGAAGCAGGGACGAGGGCAATGCCTCCCAAAGATGGTGTTCTCTATGTCCCACGAGGAAGCAAAGAAAAGCAGTTGACTTTGAGCCCTCCAAAAAGATTTAAACTGAAAAAGGGAGCCCAGATGTACGTACCCAAGGGAGATTATGTGGTGTGGGGACAATTAAGCCATCGAGGCCGAACGAGCCCGTGGTTATTGGCACGCGCCACAGAAGCCTATGACAGATCCTACTGCGGTACCATGGAATTACCATAAAATATTCGTTACGTATAAAGGTGAAGAGATCTTAGGGGAGCTTCCAGAAAATCACCCCGTTGAGATATACTCTACCATGGAAGAAGTGAACAATGCCACCAAAAAGCGTTCCCCGTCTAAAAAACATGTAAGTGCCCAAGAAGCGGAAGCTTTCTTTCAGAAAATGAAGATGGCAGACTATGAAGTGGTTGATCAACTTCGGAAGTTTCCTGAACAAGTGCCCTTGCTGTCGTTGCTGATGAAATCCCCTGAACACTAGAAGGTTCTAATGAAGACTCTCAATGAAGCATACGTGCCAGCTGAAACTTCGGTGGAACAGTTAGAAAGAATGGCTGAAAGATTTTTCGCTATCAATCAGGTTTCATTCAGCAAAAACTACTTGCCTCCAGAAGGGGCCGCTCACAACAAAGCCTTGCACTTAACTGTCAAATGTGAGGGATATTATGTGAAGAGGGTCATGGTAGACGGGGGTTCTGGGGTAGATATTTTCCCACTCTCTACACTGCAGCGTATGGAAATTGGGATTGAAAGGATCCGTCCCAACAATGTCTGCGTGCGAGCTTTTGATGGAATCAAAAGAGACACAATTGGAGAAATTGACGTAATTTTGACCATTGGCCCGGTGGACTTTAAGGTGACCTTCCAAGTGCTAGACATGGACATGCCCTATAATTTTCTTTTGGGAAGGCCTTGGATCCACGCAGCAGGAGTTGTACCCTCTACCATCCATCAAATATTAAAATTTGAACATGAAGATCAGGAAATCGTGGTCCATGGAGAGGATGAAAAATCAATCTATCGGGACCCATTTGTCCCATGTCTTGAAGCAAGGGAAGGCAGCTAGCACATAGTTTACCAAGATTTTGAGGTTGTGGTGGCGGACCAGCGTGAAGAAGGAAACCCTTGACCTCAACCCTTCCTATCCAATGCCTCGATTATGGTGGCCAAAGAAATGATCAGATATGGTTTCAAACTAGGGAAGGGACTTGGAAAATATCTGCAAGGAATATCTGAACCAGTGACCCTGCCTACAACTGAGAAATTCTTCGGGATAAGTTTCCTACCTACCCTAGATGATGTAAAGTGGGCAGATGAGAGAAAGAATAAAGGATGGGTCTTCCCCCAACCACTGCCACATTTGTATGAAACCTTTGTCAAGCCGAAGTACAGTGAAGAAGAAGATGATGAGGCCTTTACGGCCGAAGAAATTGAGGAAATATGTGGGGCAATGAGGAAGATACTCTACGAAACCCATATGGTTCAACCGGGAGAGGACACTAGCACCACTGAGGTGCTGTATATGGGACCAGGTGCCAAGTTGCAAAATTGGAAGGCTACGCCATTTTCGATCAGGCATGAGTCCCAGTAGACCTGTCCTACTACTTTTTCTACATCGCGAGTTATTCCAGGGTGTAACTCGGATGTTTTCTTTAGTTTCTTGTCTTTAAATTTCCAAATGTAAACCCTGTTATCTTCAAAATTCCAAGAAATGAAATCAATATTTCATCGTTCATTTTTCTTTATTCTTTCTGATTTTGCTATTTTTCTCTTTCATTTCTTCTTTTCAGTTCTAATAATGCGGCTTTCAATAACATGACATGCTTGCGGACTTCATGCCCAGATCTAAACATGTTGTCTAATTGTGAAATAATGAACCAAGAATCGGAATATAATGAAGAAGAGGCTTTTAGGGAAATAAATTGAGAATTGGAACAATTTGAGAATAAACCTAAGCCAAACTTGAATGATACTGAGCCGGTTAACGTGGGAACTTCTGAAGAAATCCGGGAAGCCAAGATAAGCATTCACACAGACGAGAAAACCCGGGATGCAACAATCCAACTCCTGTTTGAGTTCAAAGATGTGTTTGCCTAGTCGTAGTACGGCATGCCAGGGATAAGTGTTGATCTGGTGGTTCATAAGTTTCCAACTTACCCTGATTGCCCTCCGGTCCAGCAAAAGCAAAGAAAGTTTAAAACTGACATCGGTGATAAGATCAAGGAAGAAATCATGAAACAGTTGAAAGCAGGGGTAATCCGAGTAGTCCGGTACACTACATGGTTGGCTAATGTAGTTCCAGTTCCAAAGAAAGATGGGAAGACCCTGGTGTGTGTGGATTACAGATATTTGAACAAATCAAGTCCCAAAGACAATTTCCCTTTGCCCAACATCTACATCCTTGTTGATAATTGTGCCAAACATGAGATAAAGTCCTGTGTGGATTGTTACGCAGGATATTACCAGGTGTTAATGGATGAAGAAGATGCCGAAAAGACAGCCTTTACCATACCCTGCGGTACATATTGCTACAGAGTCATGCCGGTTAGTCTGAAGAATGCAGGGGCAACCTACATGAGGTCCATGACCGCCATTTTCCATGATATGATGCATCAGGAGATAGAGGTATATATGGATGACGTAATCATCAAGTCCAGAACCTAGGATGATCACATTCGATATTTGAGAAAATTCTTTGACCGGTTGCACAAGTATGATCTGAAGCTGAACACAGCCAAATGTGCAGTTGGAGTCCCGTCGGGTAAACTTTTAGGCTTTATAGTTAGCAGGAGAGGGATCGAGTTAGACCCAACAAAGATAAAGTCTATCCGGGATTTGCCTCCTCCGAGAACCAAGAAAGTTGTGATGAGCTTGTTGGGTAGATTAAACTATATCAGCCGGTTCATTTCTCAGCTGACATCCACATGTGAGCCCATATTCAAACTATTGAAGAAAGATGCAGCAGTCAAGTGGACGGATGAATGTCAAGAACCCTTTGATAAGATCAAAAAAGATCTATCAAATCCACCAGTCTTGTTCCCACCAGAGCCTGGGAGGCCTCTTTTCTTGTATCTGACGGTCTTGGAAAATTCTTTCGGTTGTGTCCTCGGGCAACACAATGTAACCGGGAAGAAAGAACAGGCGATCTATTATTTGAGCAGGAAGTTTACCAGCTATGAAGCTAAGTATACTCTGTTGGAAAGAACCTGTTGTGCTTTGACTTGGGTCGCTCAGAAGTTGAGACACTACCTGCAAGCCTACACCACCTACCTCATAACCAGGTTGGATCCTTTGAAATACATATTTCAGAAACCGATGCCCACAGGGAGATTAGCAAAATGGCAGATTCTGCTCACTAAATTTGACATAGTCTATGTCACTCGCACGGCAATGAAAGCCCAGGCATTGGCAGATCATTTGGCTGAAAACCCGGTTGATGATGAATACCAATCGTTGAGCACTTACTTCCCAGATGAAGAGGTAAATTCAATAGAAGTCGTCTCTGAAGACACACATGCTTGGAAGATGTTCTTTGATGGGGCGGTAACCGCAAGAGGTGTGGGAATTATGGGCAATTTTGATCTCACCCACTGGTCAGCACTATCCGGCCATAGCCAGGCTTCCATTTTTCTGCACAAACAATACTGCTGAGTATGAAACCTACATCATGGGTATGAATATGGCGATTGACCAAGATGCCGAAGAGTTATTGATTATGGGAGACTCAGATCTGATTATCCGGCAAGCCCAGGGAGAATGGGAAACCCGAGATGTTAAGCTCATCCCCTATCGGCAATATGTGGAAGATCTTAGCAAGCGATTCAAGTCGATAGAGTTCAGGTACATCCCTCAGTGTCACGATGAACTAGATGATGCACTCACCACTCTGGCCGCGATGTTGCCCTAACCAGGCAATGCCCATATTGATCCCTTGGAAATCTAAATCAGGGAAAGGCATGGTTACTGTCATACGGTTGAGGCGGAACCAAACACCCAGCAATGGTACCATGACATCAAAAATTTTATGAAAATGCAAGAATACCCCGAGCAAGCTAGTGGGGACCAAAAGAGAACCATTAGACGACATGCAAGTGGTTTCTTCTTAAGTGGTGATGTCTTGTATAAGAGGACCCCGGATCTCAACTTGTTACGATGTGTTGATGCCGAAGAGGCTAGAAGGATCATGCATGAAGTACACGCATGAGTGCGTGGACCCCACATGAACTCGCTATGTTTTGGCAAAGAAAATCCTTCGAGCAGCGTATTACTGGATAACTATGGAAAAGGATTGCTTCATCTTTGTCCGGAAGTGCCATCACTGTCAGGTGCACGGTGATTTGATTTATGCACCTCCAATAGAACTACATCCTATGTCAGCACCTTGGCCATTTGTTGCTTGGGGCATGGACGTCATTGGGCCGATCGAGCCGAAAGCCTCAAATGGACATTGATTTATACTGATTGCCATTGATTACTTCACGAAGTGGGTTGAAGCCATCACTCTCAAATCAATCACCAATAAAGTTGTGGTAGATTTTGTGCACTCTAATCTTATATGCCGCTTTGGAATTCCCGCAACTATCATCACAGACAATGCTGCAAACCTAAATAGTCGTTTGATGGAAGAAGTATGCGAACAATTCAAAATAACGCATAGAAACTCCACTCCCTACCGGCCCAAAGCCAATGGTGCTGTTGAAGCAGCAAACAAGAACATCAAGAAGATTTTGAGAAAAATGATTCAGAGCTCCAGACAATGGCATGAAAAGTTGCCTTTCGCATTACTGGGATATCGCACCACGGTGCGCACATCGGTAGGAGCAACCCCATACCTTTTGGTCTATAGGACTAAGGCTGTAATACCTACAGAGATGGAAATCCCTTCTCTCCCGATCATCGTTGAACCAAAGATTGAGGACAGTGAGTGGGTCAAGACTCGCTTCGAACAATTGACCTTAATTGATGAAAAGCGGATAGATGTCGTCTGTCACGGGCAGTTGTATCAACAAAGAATAGCCCGCGCATATAACAAGAAAGTACGGCCCAGGAATTTTGAAGTGGGATAACTTGTGTTAAGGCGCATTCTTCCTCATCACCAGGAAGCAAAAGGAAAATTTTCTCCTAATTGGAAGGGTCCATACATCATCAGAAAGATATTGTCGAGAGGAGCATTGTATCCGGGTAATATCGAAGGAAATGATCCCGAAGCAGCTATGAATGCGGATGCAGTAAAAATGTGCTATGTCTAGGCTTTCTGCAGTGATGACTTTGTGCAATTGAGATGACGAAGGCTTTCATTCCCGCTACCCAAACACTATCAACCCTTTGCAAGCCCATTTGAGCCGGTTACTCTTCCTTGATTGCCCTCTTGGGAACCCGAAAGTACTATTAAAAAAATGAGGAAAAAAAAAATAAAAAAATGAATGAAAAATAAAAAAAAATGAAAAAAAGATGAAAAAAAAGAAAGAAGAAAAACAAAACAAAACAAAAACAAAAACAACCAAAAACAAATGTTTCCCTGAACTACGTCTGACTTGATTCCCAAAGGATACGTAGGCAGCCTCTCTCTGGGGTTCAGTCACACCAAAACAAAAATCTCAATTCCCCCCAAAAATTGAAACTGGGGCAGATGATATAACGGCTCGGCAATGAGCCCACCAAAACGGTTCCAAGTTGTAATTCCATCCAAGATTTTGTTTACCCAAAACCCTTGTCCAAGTCCTTCCAATCAATTGGCAAAGGCGTGGGAATTGAAAAACATCATTGTTGGAATCTGATGCAATCAAACTGAGAGAAATAAAATGAGAGAGTCTTATCGGTGAAAACCTACGGGCACCATAAGGTGACGGTGAGTAGAGAAATTGAAAATGAGAGAGTCCGTTCAGTAAAAACTCGTAAAGAGCATTATTGGGCGACAGTGAGAAGAGAAATGAGAGGTCGATTGGTGAAAACCCGCAAAGGGCGCCGTCGACCGAACAGAAGACATCTCCCACAATTAAAAGAGTCCTGGAAAGATTCCCTGGATCTGAAACACGGGTCAATGAGTTTATGAGAAGTTTGGAAAGTTTGTACGGGTCGGGCATCCAGTCCAAGAAGCATGTCATGTCTATTTGAAGCCTTCATGCACCCCAAATAAGTCCTTCTTTTCTCCCCAAAAGGGACGCTTCTCTTTAAATTCATCTTTTTGCCTTTTGTTTCCCTTTCGGTCTAACTTTGTTCCTAAAACTAATACAAAGAAAAGGTGGCACGACTGGTTTTACAAGGCTCTCCTTAACAAAAGCTAAGGAAAAGTACCCAGCCTCAGCGGGTGCATCAAGCCAATCCCGACTGGCCATGATGGCGGATGCTTTGAAATCAAATTTTATTGAAAGAGACAAAGAAAGTCAAGGACAAAGGTCTTAAAGGCAGAATAAAGTGAAAGGGTTGAAGCCCAACACGGGTGAGTCGTCATGAAATCCCAAAAGTCGAGCCTTTCGGTTTAAGAAGAGATTCATCTTCAAAACCAGCAAGCAGCAGAGGTTCTCAATAGAAGTTGGGCCGAAGTCAAGAAATTGAGACGATCAAGGCCACAAAACCAATCACCGTTTCAAACTAACAAATTGTTCTTTGTTTGAAAAGTTAAAACAGGTGTAATCCAAAGTAACCATGCAAGAAGCAGGTGCAATCAAAAGAAAATACGCAAGATCTAGAAGCAGCCTCGCAACAATAATCAACCCAAAGGGAAGTTTCCTCAAAAAATCTTTCCTGCATCTTTACTAAAAAAACCAAAATCATGGTAACATAGGGCCCCTTTTCCTAAATATCCGAGCATAACCCGTGGACCTCCCTGGCATAACCCAATGACCTTTTTCTTTTATCCCGGCATAACCCGTGGACCTCCCTGGCATAACCCAAGGACCTTTTTCTTTTATCCCAGCATAACCCACGGATCTCCCTGGCATAACCCAAGGAGCCTTCTTTCTTTCTTATCCCGGCATAACTCGCGGACCTCCCTGGCATAACTCAAGGACCTTTTTCTTTTATCCTGACATAACCCGCGGATCTCCCTGGCATAAACCAAGGAGCCTTCTTTCTTTCTTATCCCGGTATAACCCGCGGACCTCCCTGGCATAACCCACGGACCTTTTTCTTTTATCCCAGCATAACCCGCGGACCTCCCTGCCATAACCCAATGACCTTTCTCTTTTATCCCGGCATAACCCGTGGACCTCCCTGGCATAACCCAAGGACCTTTTTCTTTTATCCCAGCATAACCCGCGGACCTCCCTGCCATAACCCAATGACCTTTCTCTTTTATCCCGGCATAACCCGTGGACCTCCCTGGCATAACCCAAGGACCTTTTTCTTTTATCCCAGCATAACCCGTGGACCTCCCTGGCATAACCCAAGGAGCCTTTTTCTTTTATCCCGGCATAACCCATGGACCTCCCTGGCATGACCCAAGGACCTTTTTCTTTTATCCCGGCATAACCCGCGGACCTCCCTGGAATAACCCAAGGAGTTTTTTTTCTTTTAATCCCGGGATAACCCGTGGATCTCCCTGGCATAACCCAAGGACCTTTTTCTTTTATCCCGGCATAACCCGTGGACCCCCCTGGCATAACCCAAGGACCTTTTTTCTTTTATCCCGGCATAACCCGCGGATCTCCCTGGCATAACCCAAGGAGCCTTTTTCTTTCAATCCAGGCATAACCCATGGACCTCCCTGGCATGACCTAAGGAGCCTTTTTCTTTTAATCCCGACATAACCCGTGGACCTCCCTGGCATAACCTAAGGAGCTTTTTTCTTTTATCTCTACATAACCCGTGGACCTCTCCAGCATAACCCGATGACCTTTTTCTTTTCTGGCATAACCCGGTCATTTTCCAGCATAACCTGGCAACCACCCTAATTTAAGGCTTCATTACCAAGGATATATAATCCTGATTTTATTGCTTAGATATGTATATCAAATAACTCATGAAATTTTCCTAGTGAAAACTGGGGCAGAAAAATTTAGTTCGCTTGTTTGTTTTGGTGTCTGAGCAGATTTGACTTCGAGGCATAGGATCCGAGGTAGCTGAAAGAATGAGTCACCATCCAGAATAAAGAAAAGAAGAAAAGAACAAAAAAGAAGTGAATTCAAAATGCTGAAGCGGACAAAGATGCGGACTGCTCAAAACCTGACTGAAGTCACAAGCTCTGCCTGTCCCGCTTTGATCCAAATGCTGAAGAAAGAAACAGCGCTTGCAGCTGATGAGCATCAAGATTCAGATCGGAGTCCATAGCAAAATCTTCTAAGACTCAAGATCAAGCTTTAAGATATTTATAGATATGAATCTTGTAACTCATAGTTGACAGGCATAACTAGCTTAGCTTTAATTTTCCTTTTGGTGTAATAAGGAGGTCAACAAGCAAAGTAGTGAAATCACAGCTCCCGGTACTCCCAGCTACCAAAACTTTCAGAACTACACTTACCTGATTCCTTTACAGCCAAGGATATGTAGGCAACCTCTGGAGCAAAGTTCGGTCAAACATTTTCCAAAAATGTTTCTCATGGAGTGCCAAGCGGGCAAAAATCCCTCATAATTGCTCATTTATCTTTGCTCGAAAATCCTTCGTGTCTTCGAGCAAAGAGGGGCAGCTGTGGCACGTGATTTTTGCCTCGCTTGAATTACTCCTACAGAATTCTCAAAATTAGGATTTTCCTTTTATTATTTGATTTTTAGGATTTGATTGCGTAATTTTGTGTGTATTTGCATTTGTATGAGCATGATTAGTTTAGATAATTCATAAAAATTATTGCATTGGCATTTAGGATTTAATTTTATATTTTTTTAGATCAATTAGTAATTAGGGTTTTTACAAAAGTACTAAAATCACAAAAATTGATTTGTTTTGTTTAGCTTAACTTTTAGCTTTGAGGTTCATTAGTTTCCTTGAAATTGGTATTTTAGTAGTAGTTTTAATTATAGTTTAATTAGATAGGTTGAATCAATTTTTTAGGTTTAATTTTAGTTTTGAAAAAAAGAAAAGAAAATAAATAAATAAAGGAATTTAAGAAAAAGAAAACGAATTAAATAGAAAAGAGAAAAATTGGGTCTCTTAAAGACCCAAAATTTTTGGGCTCATACTAGGTTAATTCACCAGTGCAGTAAATCCTCTCTCAACTTGTCCAAACACAGGCCCCATGAACCCAGCCCAAAACCCGTTTAAACCCGGTTCAGCTCCCCTATAATCCAAAACGCTGTCGTTTAGTCTCCATTTAATCTCATCCGTCTAGGTTGTTGATCTAACGGATGAGAAGTGGGTTTGTGTTAATATATATATGTCCAAACACGCCCCTACCCCCCTCAAAACCCCCTACCCTCTCGTCTCTCTCATCTCTCACCAGAAACCCTAACCCCGCCATCCTCAACCGTGAACCGCTGACCGAAAATCACCTCCGCCGGCGACAAATCTCCAATGGCTTCCAAATTTTTACCACAGTCTCGTCTCTTTCTCCAGATTACGGAATTGTAAGTGTTCACCTTCAAATCCCACCCAAACTCCTCAAAGCAATGAAACCCTAGGGCGCCGCCATAAGTTCCTCCGCCGTGCCTGGCAGCGCCACCTCCAATCCCACCCAAATTAACACCAAATCACCCCCTCAACTCCCTCTTTCCAAATCTCCAACCACCTTTTCTCTACTCTCCCTCAAGCTGTTCGAATAACCAAAACCCTAATTTCACAAAAGGGAGATTACTGGTATTTGGGCAACAATAACCCTTAGCCATGTGTTTTCTCATGAAAACACATGATTAAGGACTGTTTTAGTCCAAATAATTCATAGTAGCTGGCAAGGATTCAAAGTTTAAATGGGCCAATTTCTAGGTATGTTCATTTCACCTTTCTTTTCTGTTTTTCTTTATGATTTCATTTTTATTTTTTCTGTTCTTGCCTACCTTCGATTTCAGTATTTCTTTTATTTTTGTTCTTTGTTTGATTTGTAGTCATTTAGGGTTCTGATTTTGCATTATTTTTATTGTTTGTTCGTTTTAATTTTTCCTTTATTCTTTGTCTTTGATTCAGCCTCATTAGATTTTCTTTTCTTTTACTGTTTTCATTAGGTTAATAGCAAAATTAGTTTTAGGTTATATTTTGATCAGTTAGTTTAAATGATTTTAGTTCCTGTGGCCCTTTTGTTTAAGAATTTGGATCACTCCGTCAAATTATGGATTTGGGCCTCGTTTGATTTGTTCCCTGAGATCGGTAGGTCCATTGGAATTAGGTTACGTGGCCCAGACCTTTGTTTGGTAGACTAGGTAAATACGAGGGTATTCAGGGGTATATTGGTTAGTTCAAACTAAGGAATCTTGCAGTAACTGAAACTAGAACCCCCTGGAACCTTCTAGATTGGGGTTATAATTTGAAATTCCGAAACTAAGTAGTGTAACTTGGGTAACAAGTCAGTCCTATAAGGACTTTTAAGAGAAAAAGGCTAAAATTAAGAAGGGTCTAAGGTGTAGAGTAAAAATCTGAAGGTGCCCTAATATTTGCCTATAAAAGGCAGTATACCTTGCCTTGCAAGTCAAGTTTTGAAAATCTAAAAATTTGAAATCCAATGTTTTGGAAGTCTGAAAATTTGAAATCAAAAGCAGAGAAGTCTGAAAATTCAAAATCTGAAAGTGTGAAATCCTGAGAGGTTTTGAGAGCCAAAATTTTTAGAGTTTAAATCTGAGAGCAAAAGTTTGAAAGATCAAATGGTGATAGTAAAAATCCTGCAAATTTGAGTGAGCTTGTCACGACCCAAAATCCACTAAGGGTCGTGGTGGCGCCGGACACATCTGTCAGGCCAGCCAACTAACTCATCAATTAATTCCTCTTTTAATACTTTCAAAAAATCTAAGGTTTTTCCTTCCAATTTTCATAAATAAAAGGGTTTTGCTTCAATTCAAATTGACAATAATAATTAAATCAAACTTTTCGAAAACCATCCCAGAACCCGGAGTCACAAGTGCATGAGCGACTACTGATAATGAAATAAAATACAAC
>MU730261.1:4250-18194 GCA_026770625.1 Nicotiana glauca
GATGCCCTTGCCACGAGTATCCGACTCCAAATGGCCCAAATCTATTCAATTCAATTACAAATCGTAAATAATATTGCAAACAACTAATTCCACTATTGAAATTAAAGCTAAGGAATGAAAATGGATAAAATGACCAAAATGCCCCTCAAGCCAACGTCTCGAAACCGAATAATTTTTTATATTTTCAGAAACCTCGTACTCTCACGGGTCTAACCATATAAAAATCTTAGAAATCGGAGGTCAAATTCCCCCTCAAAACCCAATAGTTTAGTCAATGAACTTTCGCCCAATTTCTTCCATTTTTTATCCTTAATTCGAATTTAAAAGGTGGATTTAACTACTAAATGATGAAATATGACTAGAAAGGATCATAGAAATGTTACCCAATAATCTCCTCTTTAAAATCCTCTCAGAATCGATTTTCAAACTTATGAAATTAAACCCTCGAAATTTCCTATTTCTGCCCAGACATTTTCGCTTCTACGGACAAGGGACCGCTTCTGCGGTCCCGCTTAAGCGGCAAAATAACCACTTCTGTGGTTTTTCATTAAAGGGGGAAGTTCCGCTTTTGCGGACACATGACCGCTCCAGCGGTTCCTCTTCTGCGGAAATATGACCGCTTCTGCTGTCTCTGAGGGGAAGCCAAAAATCGCTTTTGTGATGAGGAAGCCGCTTCTGCGGTTCCCAAACTGCAAAAGCGTAAATACCAGAAGGGAAAACATACCAGCTGCAACAATTTAGAAAATTTCCCCGTTAACCACCCGAAATCATCCCGAGGCCTCTGGGGCCTCAACCAAAAGCACCAATACCACCTAATACCTTATTAGACTTGCACCAATCCTCAAAATACCTCAAACAACACCGAAAACCCGATTAAATCAAGGATTCAAGCCTAAGAACTTCAAATTCTAACCAAATACGCTTTCGATCAAAAACCTAACCAAACCTCGTCCGAATGACCTGAAATTTTGCACACACATCCCAAATGACATGACGGAGCTACAGCAACTTCCGGAATTTAAATCCAACCCTCGGATCAAAAATTCACTATCGGACCGGAAACTTCAAAAATTCAAACTTCGGCATTTCGAGCCTAAATGAGCTACAGACCTTCAAATAACATTCCGAACACGCTCCCAACCCCGAAATCATCTAACGGAGCTAACGGAACCATCGAATTTCTATTCTGAGGTCGTCTTCACACTGTTCCGAATACGGTCATTTTTCAACTCTTAAACTCTCATTTAGGAACTAAGTGTCCCAAAACACTCCGAATCCTAATACCGAACGTCCCGGCAAACCAAAATAGCAGAAATGAACTTAGGGAAAGCAGTTAATGGGGGATCGGGGCATAAATTTCCAAAAACAACCGGGCGGGTCGTTACACATGTTTATTGCAGTGCTTAAATCATATGCTTTCTTGTCTCTTGCATTAAGTGAGTATGCCTACCCTATCACTAAGTATGACTGTTAGACTTGAGTGATCCCTGTTTAGACCCTAAATCAGTGTATCCTAGTGAATTGTTATCTATCTCTGCCTTCTTTATGTCCCTGTTAACTAGCATGACTTCCTTCACCATGTTTCTATGTGCTCCTGATTCAGGATTCTGTGCTCCCAATCCCTGCTCCCTCTCTATGTTAGTGTATGTTTTCAGCATGATGCATGCCCACCTAGGGTTAACTAATACACTAAATTAAAGCTAGGTAATGTGAATCTTGGGTTTGAAACTTGGTGACTTTGTTCTGTGTGTTTTGGTTGGTTGAACCTTTTCTTAGAATGTTTCTAAACTATTTTTACTCCTAATGTTTTCACCTCTAAACTATTTTCACTCCTGAATATTTTCACTTTCAAACAATTCTCCTTCCTGAAATTTTTTACTTCCATATTATTTTCCTAAAGTTATTCTTACTCTATCAAGCACTCTCACTCCTACCCTTAGAATACTTAGGATTCTGCCCCTCCAATGTATGTACTGCCTAGGAATCCATGAGATTCCTCCAAACTCTGGCACACTGGGGCTGGCCCTTTCACAGTACACAAAACCTACTTCTCTTTAAAAGGATCTTGGTGTGAGCATTGCCCTGGATCCCTAAGGCCCTTGGGAACTTTGACACATCAGGATACCCTCTCTTGGACACTATGAGATATGGTACTTTGGGATGTTTGAAGGCCTGGTTTGTTTTTTTCGGGTTTACTTTGGGCCTATCCAGGCTCCCTATAGTATAATATTATTTATTTCTGTAGTTCATTTATGGTCTGTAATAATAATTCTTGTAAAAAAATATTAATAATATTAGTAAAAGGAGGGATTTTTATATATTTTTGTGGGTAAATCGGGTAGAAATCATGCTCTTAGGATTATTATGACTATTCGCTTGCATTAGAAATTCATGATCTTAGGATTATGATGCTTGTCTACTTGCATTAGAAATCATGTTATAGGTTGATTTGTGCAGTAGATAATATGTTTATAGGTGCATCATTTGTTTCTAAAAGTTCTGCATTCTAAAAGTTCTGCATAATCATGTCCACTTAGAAATTATGTCACTAAGTTGCTACTAATCCTGCCTAATAATCATGTTCATTGTCTTATGTGCATTAGAAACCATGCTTTAGGCTTTTATTGCATTCACCTAAATTCCATGGACATATCGTATAAAATTAGTAACTACCATGCCTATAAGAATAGGTTTTAAAAAACAGTCCCAACACCTAGATATCATGTTTATAAAGATAAATGCACATAAAATCAATCATGTAATGTGAAGCACTTAGACATCATGTTTTGTAGGACATAACGAATAAAATTTACCTGTTTAAAATCGTGTGTTCGCCTATTAAGACTATGATTACGACTAGATATCATGTCATAGGACATCTCAGATCCATGCCTAGGCAATCTTGCAGGATAATTAAAATCTTGCAAATTGTAAAATTGTTCTTTGTTTAATTATTTGTGAATTGCCCAGATTCAGCAAGCCTAAAATTAGTAGGCAAACTGATTAGGTCTCTATTGCCTCGCTTTAACTCAATGTTGCATATATTCTGTTTATCATGCTCATCTAGATATCCTGCTCTAGGATCCTTTGAAATATATGAAATCTTGTTATTTGAAACGTGCTATTGTCTGCTTGTGTGAGGAGGTAAAAGTGAGCCTTTAATTGCCTCTTTATGTGAATGTCCTATTTCTTTTTGCTTGTCGCTTAGGAGAGTCTAGAACTACCTTAATTAGAGGTCCTAAACACCTCCAGGTCCATAAGGAAGGGACGGGTAATGCACGCATAGAGTACGTTTAATTAGAATCGCGTATATAACTACTAAGGGGAGGGCAATTGGGTAGCAAAGGATATAATGACATGTGCGCTAATGCCACGCGTAACACCTGTCATTGGGGAAAGTTTATCGGGTATTGCACAGATGTGATCCTATAGGCTAATAAACCTAGGACCTCCCCTATTCTTGTTTAATCCATATGTGTGCTTAAACTGCTTTATTTGCTTAATGATTAATTCATAAAATAAGTTTGGCCGGGACCCGCCGTTGTGGACCTCGAGGGGTGCCTAACACCTTTTTCTCAATGTAATTTCGAGCCCTTATCCAATCTCTGGTAATGCAAATCGGTTTATATGAGTTAATTGCAATAGGTTCCCTAACACACCTCAAATCCATTAGGTGGCGACTCTTCAATTTATGTACCCCTTTCCCAAAAGGAAATGAATTGTCCCTAAAGAATTTCGAAACCCTGACTCCGCTAAAAAGAGGAGAAAAAGTGGGCGTGACAGCATGGCGACTCTATTGGGTATATTCTTAGGCTCTTACCATAACAAACTTATTTTTTTGAATTAGTTTTGAACATGCTTTATCCTGTCAACACATGTCCACCCCTCCCCTTCCCCTTTTATCTGAATTAATTGTCATTTTTTAGCACTATGGTTTCCTTTACTACCGAAACTGACTTGTCTCTTTTGTTTTTTTCCTTAACTATCTTTCAATTATTAAATGCCGCATTTATCATTTTCAAACGTGCAAATACATGATAACGTGCTATTTATTATTGCATAAATCATGCTCAACATCATATTCCACTCGTGTGTAATCAATCCCATAGCAACACTCGATGAGTGTTTGCGCCATTCCTATATATATCACCCATTAAATGTGGAAAGGTGTATTTGCGATAAAACTAGTCGATCAGCAGTGCAGTTGACAGCTCCGTGCCTTTCCCTCTCAAGTTTTTCACTTGAAGGTACCGGTCTAGACCTCTATAGAAACTAGACTCTGATTAATTATACATGTATCATGGTCAAACCTAGCCGGGTTAATATGTTGTCCACATAATAAACCTTTAAGACAAGCCTTGTCGAAAAGACCATCAGGTTTTCCATAATCCCAACGAGCGCAACCACGATTGTGTGCATTAATTTTGGAGAAATAAGTGCCAATATGCTAATCATTGTTGTATAAATAGTCGGATCTAGAGTGGGAAAGGGCCTAACCATATTTGTTTTGCAAAAAATAAGGCACGAAATCCCTCGGTTCGGCATGGTCAGTAACATACCATCACCATTGCTAGATTGGCGGAGGGATCTTGCATCAAGTGACCAGAATCATGTGAAAAGGGTCTTAGGAAATTTTCCTTCTTTGTTGGACCTCCAGCCAAACAAAATGTTGATCGAAGCTGCCACAATGTTTTGGGACAAAGAAAGAGTCGTGTTCCGCTTTTAAAGCATAGAAATGACCCCTCTCTTGGAAGAAATAGGGGGATTTTCTAGGCTACCTTGGGAACGCCCTGGCTTATTAGCTCCTGAAAATCGCACTACTAGGGGGTTTCTTAAGATGATGTGGTTAAAGAAGAATGATGACTTGGAGTGCCTGAAAAACTCCTACATACCCTTCGACTTCCTCTATGAACGATATGGTCATAGCAGATCTTACCGTATCTTTGATGATGAATTTTCCATCACCTCCTTAGGTTGGATTCACCACAGGGTCTTTGTGTTCATCGTTTGTTTCTTGGGTATGTTGGTGTTCCCAATCCAAGGGGACAGAATCCACACTAGACTATCCATAGTGGCCAAAACTTTGATGAAAGGGATCGAAGGGCAGACATATACCATTGTCCCTATGATCATTGCAAACATCTACCAGGCCTTAGAGCGCTACTAGAAAGGGTACAAATACTTCAAAGGTTGCAATATGCTACTACAAGTTTGGCTATTAGAACGTCTCCTAAATGGTCATCACCGTCAAGAGTTCCCGTGAAGGCCATGGAATGATCACATAGCCTCCCATCATCCCAAGAAAATGACCTATCTCTCGGACAGTTCGCTCAACCAGAGGATGCTATAGGAAGGGTGCAGTTTTTCAACAATTTAACCGACGATCAGGTTCAATGGATGCTTGAATGGTTCCCTATCGAGCTCATTATCAGATCCAGGGACATTTCACACTTGGTGTTAATCGTGTTGAGGGGTATATACCTTTACGCTCCCCTTAGGGTTATGAGACAGGCAGGCGGGAAGCAAGTCATACCACGGGTTCCTAAAATGAGTCACTTCATAGCTAATTTTCAAGGTGATGATGCCATTCCATACAAAAATGCAGCACAGCACATGTGGCACTTGAAGATTATCATATAAAAGGATACTATTGAGCCAGATTGATATCATGCTGGTTATGCGTACTACTACCCATCATGGTTGGATGATAACATGAATATTCGAGCCAAGAGTTTGTCCGAGAAATAGGGCCATAGATGAAGTTGCCGAAGCGTAGGTGAAATATAAAAAATTACACAAAAGAATCTGCGAGTCTGAAGCTGAGCATATGGAGCAACACAAGGCTGATATGGAAATGATCAATGAGTGGAAAGAGAGGGCTGTTAAATCTAGTGAAAAGTTGGAGTATCTGGAGAACAGTCTGATGGAATTGGAAGGGAAAATGAGGAAGAGAGTCACCGATTGCCAGAACGCTGAAGGAAACGAAGGAGGACATTTGGCAAGGGCATTCCTACTGCTGAACCTGTGCGAACTGGGGGATCTGATGGACAAGAGTATCCATCTTGGAGAAAGTCCTTCTGGGACTAAGTAGATTAGGTTAACTTGCTTTTCAAATGTAATAAGACCAAGTGCCATTAGTGACTTATCTTTTAGTATCGTTTTGGTTCGTCTAATTTTACAGTAATGAAATGAGGCATTTATTGGCATCTAAGTTCTCCAAATCAACTTGTCTCTAGGCCTACCTCAGGCACAACGAGGCTCCTTAATTAAGACATGAATTTACATTTCTGCAATATGCGTTTACGTACTGCAAATACTCTTTTCAGAACCCTTACTAACTTGGCCACCTTTTGTTTTTCTTCCTTTCTTTTGATTATTCTCATTCCCCAAAGGTTGGTTCGTGCATACTGGCATCATTAGCTTATCACACAAGATCTAGGGGCCCTCCACCCTCTCCTGCTCCTCCTAGTCCACCAAAAGGCAAAGTGATGTTAGGCATATTTTTATATGTTTTGATGTTACTTTACCCATGTTTTAACTGCTTTTGGTTGCTATTTGGTGTTAAAAATGCCCAACATGGTTTAATTATTGGTTTTTTGACTAATTGAGTTATGTGTGATGATTTAGGGTGTTGGAAGACCAAAAATATGAAGAAAAGATGGTCCAACTAGAGGATAAGAGGGTGGATACGTTGCATCCAACCTTGGAAAGAAGGTTACTTGGTGCACTCTTAGCAGTGAAATTGGCTCATAGCATCCCCATAGCATCCGCACCTGGGCAAAGCTGAGATGGAGGAACAAAGGGTGGATGAAAAACATCCACCATAGCATGCGAAGCTGAAAAGTGGAGGACGAGGTGGATGTTTCACATCCACCCCAGCATCAATCCCTGAAGTTGAGTCGGACTAGGAATAGAAGAACTTTGACCCATGACTTTTTTACGCAATATATAAGCTAAAAATGCCCCTTTTAGGTCATCTAACATACTTTCTGAAGGGAATTCGACCTAGGAAGAGCATAGAGCTGCCGTGGAGGCCGGGTTTCATCTTTTCTTCCACCAAACTTAGTAATTTTTATGTTTCTGTGTATGATTTATTATTTTGCTACCATGTCTATGTGGAGCTAAACTTCACGTTCTAGGGTTGTGGTTTTTTCATGACTATTGTTATTCGAATATTGATTCTAATTTCTTAATTTATCATATTAGTTTATTTATTCAATCTTGCGCTTAATTATTTGATTGCTTGACCACCAATTCAATACTATCTACGAATATAGAATTGAACTCAAAAGTGGGAATTCTAAATTGCATATAGGATTAAGTAGAGCAAGTTCTTGAACCTGGGCATCGCGGAACGAATTCGCGGTTAGGATAGACATATACCTAATTGCCTTCCTTGGTTAATTTACAGGAAATATAAATGCGTTCTTATTGATTCTAACTCCATAGACATTGAGGCATTAGGTTAGCATGAATAGGCGAGTAAGAACTCGACATATTCTTATGAGCAATATTAACCCTATTAACCAATAAGCTAGATAAATTAGTTAGTCAATTTAATTAAAGAATACAATAGGATTGTTAGATAGTCCATGACATTAGATCGTTTTCATTACATTGATAACATAAAAATATGCTCTTCCTTTGTTCAAAGTTTATTATTTATATTTCTTTATTTAATTAGTCTAGAATCAAATACTTCTAGGTTTAATTTTTTGTTTAGATAATTAGGATAGTCTAATTTAGTTAATAGTTAATCGCAAGTCCTCGTGGGGTCGACATTCGACTTTTAGTCACTTTATTAGTTGACGACCGCGTATACTTGCGTGTGCATTTGGCCGCAATAAGTTTTTGGCGCTGTTGCCGGGGGCTGAGAAATTAGCAGTTTTTCTATATTAGACTTTTAATTTTATCCTTTTTTGTATATATTTTTATTTTTATAAATATTTAATATTTTTCTCTTAGTGTGTTCTAATTCTCTCAGCATGACATCTGGGGATGAAATATACGAAGTTAAGGCTATTGATGAAGACGCTTGGCTGACGGAAGACTTTTATGGCTCGTATTTTTTATCCTGGCATGGACTGACTTCTTGAAGGTCTGAATTTGAATATGGGAGTAAGGGTTGGTATTGGGACGGATATTCTCGATTAAAGGAATATGCGGAACGACGTTGTCTTCTAACAACGTTGGTGAGTGATTGGTCTAAGGAGAGAAATGAGATTGACATAAAATTGATAATTTTGGCTTGGATGTTCATAACTTAGATGCAGATTTGAGTGCAAAGTTTGATGCGTGTAATGCCCAACAATTTAATGTTGAGTTGTGTAAAGCTGAAAAAACCCTTCTAGACCAAATTGAGGAGCTAAAACGAGAATATCAATCACTAGACCATGTTTTTCTTGAGGATGCCAATAATGAGAAGAGTTTTCTATAGTCATATGAGGGAATAGATAACATTACTTTGGGAGACTTAAGTGTGTGTAAATATGAGGATGCAAATAGTAGTAAAATTCATGAGTTAGGACGCATTAAACCTCATTCCAATTATTTTTCCACATTATGTTTAGATAGTAAGATAGTAATCGAGCCATCTGAGCCTATGAGGGAAACAAAGGGTGAGTATGATAATGTCTATATTCTTGAATTTGTTTTGTCAAAAAGCAAAAATCACATTGCTCATCTATATGCCGAGAAGTGCAGAGTGAAAAATTTATTACTTGGCCTGGTTATCTTTGTAATCCCACCACCCCAAGAGCATAGTAGAAAGCTTGAAGCCAAATTAGGGGCTCAATTCATAAGTTCAAGGCGGAGGCAAAAGGTTGTTCCAGTCGCTCCGCGATTTTAAATTAGGCGCTTGTTGGGATGCAACCCATCTTTACTACTTTCTTTTATTTTATTTTTATTATATTATTTTTGTATTGTTTGTTTTGATTTTATAGGATTACTAGCATAGAAAGAAAAGCCATTGGAAGAGTGCAAAAAGCGAGGTAGATGGTGAGAACTATGTGTGGGGTGCTCGCACAAAGGACCATGCCTGGGGGAAGTCTGAGTACCTGTGAGCTGCTATTACTTCGGCTTTTGGCCTTTTAGGGAGTTTCTTATTTATCCTCATTATTATTTTATTTTATTTTTGCATCGGGGACACTGCACTCCTTTAAGTGTGGGGCGGGAGAATTTCTCTAGATAATTAGTAGTAGTTTTAGTAACTTAAATTTTTTTCTTAAATATGGAAAATAAAAAAATAAAAATAGAGGACTTTTCCCGACGACGGACTACCTGCACAGTTCTCTCGAGAGATAAGGTCCTTGGAAAAATACAAAAAAGATTTTTATTTGATTCTTGAAATTAGTGTTAGTATTAGGAGAATGACAGAAAAGTACAAAAAGATTTTATTAGCCTTGAGTAGTTAGTAAATTTAATCTATTAGGAAATAATCCCCCTTCGTTTTTCTTTGGCCATCGGTTCTTTTCCAAGGAATGAATTTTTGAACTGGGTACTAGTTTTTCTATTTAAAGTAGTGTAGGTTGTAAAGACTCAGACAAAATACAGCATATTCTGTGACTTGTTTGATATTAAAAGAGTTAGACCTGAGCATGTGGATTATAATTTTCTCCATGAGTTTGTGAGAATTATTTTTGCCTTTAAAAGTCGAATAGCTTCTTTGTGACGCTTAGGCTCATTGTCTTGACTCCTGTGCTAGTTGTTGTGCTGTGTGCATTAAAAATTGGGGCTTAACTCAGTACTTGCTTTGATTTAAAGTTGAAATGTATTCATCCTAAGTGAATCATGTGCCAATGTGTGGTGAGATTTTTGTATAAGTCTCGTGTTGTACATTTGTATCTAGAACTTGCCCGGTATGTGAGTTGAAGCGAAATCCTAGTTTCTACTTGGTTTGAAATATGATTTTAGGCCTTCTTTGATCCTTTTGAACTATAATTCTACCACAATTAAAATCATCCCTAGTAAGCCATTTTGAGCTTGTAGACTTTTTTTATTTGGCACCCACATTACAAGCCTATACCCTTTTGTTCTTAATTGAGACTTTTGATTCTTTTACCTCTTAGAGCACTTTAATTGTAAAATGAGCGTAAAGGAAGTAAATAGGGAATTTAGGTGGCTTTTGAGTGGAATCAATGAAAGAAAGAAAGGTGTACTTATTTTGTAAAATAATACACCACTAGCAAAATTTGAAAAAGAGAGAAAAGAAAAATCTGAAGAAAAAAAAAAGAGAAGGAAAAGTATAGGTGAATAAACTATTGTCCTGTTCTTACTAGTGGGGTATAAATTAAAGTAGTGCTTAAAGAAAAAAGGGAACCTTGTTGGGAGTGATTTCAGTTGTAAAATAAAGTTGGGATTGAAGAATTTGCACTTAAAGTTGATTATGTGATGTGTTAAAGTACTTAGGAGGTTGAACCACCATTCCTAAATATATCCTACCCGTCCATTAGCCCACATTACAACCATGAAAAGTTTTAATTGATTTTAGATCGAGCAAGCTTACATTAGTAGAGATTAACATTAAGGGCAAGCATATGGTGCCTTTTGTGCACATGTGAACTTCTTTGAGAGAGTGAGAGAATTCTTCTATTGTTTGAAGTCCTTAAATTACGTTCAAATTTTATTTGAGTGTGCAAACTATCTTTCTTGGTTTTGTAGTGAGGGCACATGTTTCATGATGGATAGGAAACTTTATTAATCTTTTCAATCAAAGTGAGTAAGTGGGCCTAAAAGTAGTTATCCTAAGGAGTCAGTTTCTGAGGTTGAGATGTCCCGAATTTGCTATTTGATTGGTTTGAATTGTTCAATAGCATACTTGGCATGTTATTAACATGAGGAAGGAAGTCCAAGAATGCATATGCAAGGGGCTAATTGTTGGTATCAACCAAAGTCATGGGTGCTTAAGCTTAATTGAAATGTGTGGCTTGATAGCGATAAGCTTAATTTTGTTCGATTGGTTGTGGGTTGATTCTACTTTGCTCGAGAGGAAAAGCAAAGATGGACGATCTGAACGGCACTAGAAAAGAAAACAATACACATGTTGAACATGCATAAACTTCCTTAGGCCTCAAATGATGCATTTTGCGGCTTAAACAAAGAATACTGGAACTCCAGGGTGAGCTCAAGCATGTCCGGAATTTAGCAAACTTATCCTTCACACTCAGTGTCCCAGATATCAACCATGCAAATACCCAAAACCCTACACCACCTCAAAACACACCCAAAGAAGCGTCCACAGAATCCTCATGCACCTCACCATTACATAACCCCACCATAAAATCAGACTATCCCTCTACAGTACCAGCAAAACAGCCACCATACTCCACAAAATACTCCACCAGTCATTCCTGAACCCCAAAATTCCACTAGTGATCATCGCTATACCAAACTTTTGGTCACCAAAATAATCCTAATATGTGGAGACCCTAACTCACTCCACTCAAACCATATCCTATGCATTGGAATCTGCTGAGAAAGACATGCTCATTAAGAACCTGGGTGAGGAACTCAAGAAATTGACAAGTCGGGTTAGATGCGTCGAAGGAGGCAAAGGGATAGAAGGTCTGAACTATGAAGACCTATGCATACAACTAGATGTAGAACTATCGGAGGGTTACAAACCTCCCGAGTTTGAAATATTTGATGGAACATGTGATCCTAGAGTTCATTTGAGGACTTATTATGACACGCTTGTAGGGGTCGAAAAGGATGAAACGATCCTAATGAAGCTTTTCATGAGGAGTCTTACGGGAGATGCTTTGTCCTGGTACATCAGCCACGATCCTAAGAAGTGGGCCAACTGGGTAAGTATGGCGTCTGATTTCATGGACAAATTCAAGTTTAACACAAAAAATGCGCAAGATGCCTTCTACATTCAGAATCGTAAGAAGAAGCCTACTTAGACCTTCCGTGAATATGCTACTCGTTGGAGGTCAGAAGCAGCCAAAGTCAGGCCGACACTAGACGAGGAACGGGTGAACAAATTCTTCGCAGAGCATAGGACTCACAGTACTATGAAAGGTCGATGGTTATTGAAAACTACAAGTTCTCCGATATCATCAAACTCGGAAAAAGGATTGAGAAAGGCATCAAAAGTGGGATGGTGACAAACTTTGAGGCATTGCAGGCCAGAAATAAAGCTTTGTAGTCTGGGGTATATCGAAGAAGAAGGATGCTGGAACGGTAATGGTCGCCCAAGAACCCAAAACTCCCCTTGTATATCAAACCTCCCCACTTACATACCAAGCACCTCCACCCACATATCAACCCTCACCTCCCAGATACTCCAAACCAGCCACTGCTTACCACACATATAATTCCCAACCATCTCACTTTCAATCACCTCCCACTCGTCAAAACTACCCAAGACCTCCACCTAACTTTGATCGCAGACTACCCAAAAAATACACTACCTTGAACCCATTGACCAGCTATATGAAAGGTTCAAGGCTGTTAATTACGTCACTCCTATCCCTGCTGTGACCATGGAAAGCTTATCCCAATGGGTCAACCCAAATAAGACCTGTTCATATGATTCTGGCATAAAAGGGTACACCCTTTACGAGTGCCAAACACTGAAGGATAATATCTAGACCTTGATTGACAATAAGGTCATCCAGGCAAAAGAAGCTGCACCCAACGTCCGCAACAACCCTCTCCCACATCATAGGGGCTAATGTATCAATGTAATAGAGACCGATGAGGAATGGGATCCCGAGGGATAAATCAGAGTTATCAAAGAGGGTGACGATCCCAAGAAACTTGCTGTCACACTCAACCCCGTTATAGTACAGATACAGCTGCCGGTGAAGGTTGAGGTAACTGCATCAGTCCCATTTGAAGTTGAGGTAGCACCTCCTGTAGCTGCACCAGTTCCATTCGAGGTGCAAGTAGCCGAACCATTTACAGTGACAGTACCAACCACACCGCCTTTCGATACTAAGGCCGTACCCTGGGATTATGTGGCCGAAGCTAGAAGAAAAGGAAAGACTAAAGTGTAAGAATCTGGTGCTACGTAAGGGATGACCAGAACGGGAAGAGTCTATACACCGGAGTATTTGGTAGAGTCCAGTAAGCAGGCCTCCAACAGACCGCCCATTATTGAAACAGGTCTAGAGGACTTTTGGAGAAAAGTACAGGCGAGGAAGTAGTAGATCATCGATCGTTTGAACAAGTCTCCTGCTCAGATATCTATCCTGTCACTGCTACAAAATTCAAAAGCACATAGGAATGATCTCTTAAAGGTGTTGAGTGAAGCATACATACCTAACAACATCACTGGCAGAGAAATGGCCAATATGGTAGGACAGGTGCTGGAAAGTCACAAAATCACCTTCCACGAGGACGAGCTACCACCCGAGGGTTTGAATCACAAAAGGGCACTACATATTACAGTGGAATGTGAAGACAATTTTATTGCTAGGGTTCTGATCGATGGGGGATCTAGCCTCAATGTTTGCCCATTGACAACACTAAAGATGTTGGGCAAAGGCATGTATGAGATCCAAGAAGGGACTATGAGTGTGAAGGCATTTGATGGGTCACAGAGAGCTACCATCAGGAAAATTAATCTCTGTCTGCAGATGGGGCCTACATGTTTGATGTTGAGTTTCATGTGCTGGACATATCTGCATCATACAATTTGTTATTGGGACGACCATGGATACATGCCACTGGGGCTGTAGCGTCAACCTTGCATCAGGCAATGAAGTTCGAGTGGAACCACGAGGAAGTGATTATCCATGGAGACAGAAGCAACCCCATTTACACCCTTCAGACAATCCCAGTGGTTGAGAATAGAAGAAGGCTAGGTAGAGAAACCTACCATCATATCGAGCGGGTCAACGCAATCAAAAAAGATAAGCGGTGGGTGTGAGCACGTGATTTTTACCCCAAGTAAAAGAATTCCAAAATCAAAATAAATAAATTTTTGTTACAACAATT
>MU730262.1:16512-40044 GCA_026770625.1 Nicotiana glauca
TCATACTCTTTCCTCTCTCTCTCTTTATACATATAGATATATGTACATGTACATATCTATATATGTACATATATATATATACATATCTATATGTATATGTGTACATATACATATACATATCTATATGTATATGTGTACATATACATATATATATCTATATCTATATGTACACATATACATATAGATATGTATATGTGTACATATATATATGTACATATATATGTCCCGCCATCCCAATTTATGAGGTGGTGTTTCACTAGGCATGGAGTTTAAGAAAGAAAGACTTTGGAACTTGTGGCCTAAAACAAGCTGTAAACATTTGTGTGGATTTAAATCATCTTATTAGGGGTAAAATGGGAAGTTTCAAGTTGAATTATTTGTAAATTAAGGAAGTATGACACTATTTTTGGGATACGCTAAAAAGGGAAGTATGGCAAATTGGGACTGAGGGAGTATATTCTTTCTTGTATTTACTCCTTTAATTCATTTTTTGTTTTAGGAGGGGCCGGGGGGGTGTAGATATTGTTTGAATGTGTGTTTTAGATCTTTGTTGACTGTTTTTATCATTATTTCTCAGAAGAAGCTTCGGGAGGCATTCTCCACAAGAAAGAGGTTGACAAGGAAAGAGTATGAACAACTTGGAGCGCTATATGGAGATCAACAGTTTAACCAAGAAGCTGAAGACAAGGTGATGCCTGTTCTTGCCATGAATTCAAAGACTAAGAAGTTATCTGCTAATGATCATCCTGAATCTGAGTGGGAGATTCTGTAGTTATGATGATGCTGTAAATAGTATTGTTGCTTTTCCAATCACTGCATGGCGTCCTTGAGAAACAAACATTGAGAGATGATGCACCAACTGTTGATGTTATAAGCCCATTAATTGCTTTATAAAATTGCATACGGCATCTATAATCCATTCCTCTAGTAAATAATACATAGTGGTACCTTGAAGAAAGCAACCTATATATGAGGTATGGCCATCTTGTATCCAATCTTGGCATTCTTATAAATTACTAAGATATATAATGCTTTTTTAAGTGCTGAATCTGTCCTTGAATTTCCATGTCTGTTGGTTTTACCCTTTCTTAAAAATATGTACATACTTCAAGTCTTTAGCCGATTCACCAAGGAATATTTTGGTTGCTTCTGTCGGATTGCTTACTACTAGATTGGATTGGATGTCAACATTTGGAGGCACTCTTTGTAGTAAATGGACTAATTTCTCCTTTTGATAACTTCTTTTTCTTTGCCATAACGCGCAGAGTTGGAAGGGTATGTTGGTGATTTGCATGCCTATGTAGTAGATTTTCTATTATGTAGTCCTATTTCTTAAGGTCTCAACCCAACGAGCAGTAGTCATGTGGACTTGCTCGAGCATTCCAAATATCACATTGCCAAAGAGTTGCCGAGGGTCTATCAAAAACCTCTCTACCCCCAGTGTAGGGGTAAGGTCTGCGTACACACTACCCTCCCTAGACCCTACTTGTGGGATTATATTATTGTGTTATTGTTGTTATTGGTCATTTCTGGAAGTATTTAGTTTCTCTTCTGGAATCATGTGGACTTGGCCAACTAAATAGTTAGTCAAGGTTTTCGTGTACATTTTAGAACTAGGTAAATGTGCAAAATAATAAAATGTTTTCTCTGCAGCACAGTTCAACATAAAAGTTACAATTACTGCTATATATGCTCACTACAATACTGATTATAGCAACTAATATATAGCTTACTGATAGTCAATATCTGATTTTCAAGAAACCAAATGCGATAAACTATGGGAGCCAGTGGAGTGATCCAAAACCAGAGATGCATATAGTAGCCTATTCCATGTATCAGGCAGTCCAGGTAGGCACCAATGGCTGCAATCAGCAAAACTCTCCGGTGGCTTTAATTTCCTCTTCACCAATTCTGTTCCTTTCTTTTTGGCGTAGACTGATGGATGTGCATCTACGCGGTGCTCTGAGAGCTTAGTAATGTTTAAGTATTTTACAGGGATTCTCAATTTTAACAATGTTCTTTCAACAATCGCCGTCAGAGACTCAGAAAAATGTGTTACATGGGACTTGTCTGTGATGAGTTGTGTTTTATTGTAACACCCATTTTGAGCTTTGTGTTCTGGAGAAATGCTTCTGAAGAAAACTGTTGTTTTGTTCAAGTTAACATTCTGATCTATCCAATCTGCCCAGGTCCTAATTGCCACTTCAAATGCTGATTCTAACTTCAGCTCATTAACTAATCTTCCCTCGTACTCGAAAAAGTCCCACCTGCATGCAAAGTACCCCACAATAAGCATCCAATTGCATCATGGACTTGCGGTTTTAACTGTATACTAGATGGTCTTCTGCCCGTGCTAGCACGGCCCAACAGTTTATGCTCAGATATAATTTGTTTGTAGTTCATATCTTAACGAATTTCTCTATATTTTTTTTTTTGGAAAATTATCAGTTATGTCAGTCCATAAGTAAATTAGTACCAAAATTAGTCAATTCATAAAATATTATCAATATTAGCCTATTAGCTATTTGTAGCAAAAAAAAAAAAATTGCTTTCTTTTAAGTGGGTATTATTGGAATAGATTGGATACATCTTAAGGAGTTTAATTTCAGTTTTGAAATAATTTGGTAGAGTTTTGAGGTGGTTTGAATTGAAAATTTGAAGTAGAAGATGAATATGGAAAAACATGATATATGTATCATACTGTGTATCATTGTGTTTTACATATGTACCATATTTGTATTAAATGTGTATTACATGAATATCCATATATACCTATGTGTGAGATACACGCGTGATACATGTTTGATACATATGCCATCGAAGAATTTTTTGAACTCGATTTTAACTACGAATTTCGATATCAAATCAGTCCAATTCACTTCTAATCTTCCTCAAATTATATGTATTGACTCATATGTATGTTTTCAATAGATTTCAACCATACCCATTAAAAAGGGTCCCTTTTTTGCTTAGATTTTCGGAACCTCGTATATATAACTTTTTGTATTTCATCACCTTATTTGCTACCTATCCGTGAAATTTTCTTTATGTCTTGCATCTAATGTTGTTGATCACACTTAAAAATATGGAAGGAGATCTTTGCGTGTATTCTAAGAGAGAAATAAACCTTATTTATTTGAATTTTCATTCTTTGTATGTGCTCGGGCTTGGCTATAATTTTTTGTTATTAAACTCCAAATCTTATACAACAAAATAAATAATATATCTGCTCCCTTTTTTTAAAGTACTTTTTCTAAATTGTTCCTCCCTTCTTCCTCTCTTTATTTTTTCAATGTCCTATGGTTGAAAAAAAAAACAATGCTTATATGAGTTTAAGTTATACAACTGTATGCTATGTGCTACTACATGCTTAGCTAATATGTGCTAGAATTTCTTTATCTATAATCTTGCTCATAAGGTACAATTCGCACTGACGATATTCTTTATCACTTAGATATTCTATCCATAGAACTTAAAATAATCTCAATTAAAAACCATGTCCATAGGTTTCGATTGCTCATTTAATTTCTCGTTTTGATATCACAAGTCTATCCATCAAATGTAATAATGAATCTATCCATTTATAGTAAATATATGCAGTTTCTACAATATTAAGCTCTAAATTAATTAATTGTTGTTTCAAAATAAAATGCACTATAAATTTCTATAATTGTATATAATAATTTATCTTATGCTCTTTAATATTTTTAATATTTCTCAAAATTTGATACTCCTATATTTGATTTTCTCTAGGCCTTGAATGCTTCTTCTTATAATGAAGTCGAGTTATGGCATCGTAGATTAGGACATCTTCATGTGTCAAAGATGTGAGTCTTAGAATGAATTGGGAAAGCCAACAGAAAGATTCGATTCTGACTTCGTAGAGCCGGTGCTGCTGTTGCCTGCGTGTAAGGCCGTCCCCCACTCCCGTCCCGAGGCACTAAGGAGCTTTTGTTTTTGGAACAGGCGACAGTGTTTTGCTGACGCCTCGAATCAAGCTTTTATTGTGACATGCTATGCTTTCTCCCCTATTGCTAGTAGGTTGATGGGTCGCGTGCCCGACACACATGTTTTGGCCTTGTGTGTCCATAACTCAAAATAGGTGACCTAACGGCCGCCGCCCGACTAAACATACCAATAGTCACCAGATTCATATGAGCTACTTAGGAGTAAGCAAGATATTCTAACAACAAAATACCTAGCTTAGCTAGTTGGCAGCTTCACATCGTGAACTGCATCGGAAAGGGCATCCGATCTCTCTTTTATGGGATGTTTCCCTCGTATCTGACCTATCCGAGTTAGCCCTCCCAAGCGGACAAAGAGGTGGATCATCTGATCTTGAAATAGGTAATCCCGGCTATCCCGATCTTTTATCTGTTCATTTTGTCAGGTATCTGAATCAAACTAAGCGGGAGGGGAAGGTATGACCCCTCCCCCATTGAACAAAGGGAATCCGTAGGGCGGGCTCACTCACATACTGGATAGGTGACTTGGAATTATAGTGCTAGTTCCATTCCCTCGGGGGAAGAGAAAGCACGAATCTATTACAATCTTAGTAGAGAACAGAGGAGGAAGAAAAACGTTGGTTCTTCGTTCCGTTCTTGACCTATGATATGATCAATAGCTTAATCCATCCATTGGACCACCTGTAATTCTTAATTAAACCTTTACCCGAAAAAGAAAATTGGATTTTCTTATTAAATCTTCTTTTCTTAGATTAAGATATCATCAGACCGGTAAGTTTAAGAAGGAATGCATTTATTTTCTGATTCCTTCTTTCCGCTCTTCGCTTAGCTACACCGGCTTACAGATGCCCATTTCTTTCATGGATCTAGGAGTTCATACAAATAATGGCTAGCGGGATTTCGCATTCAATCGGAGTTGCCTTAGTTGGTTTCCGAAGGGAAGGCACTCAAGACTCTATATAGTGGTTTATGCCCTTATTTGGCTTCAAGAAGNGTTGTTGAATGATTTAGGATCAGATGTGAAAACCTCGACTAACAGGATGCGTCATGTGATTGAGCTGACTCATATGAAGGAAAAAAGGTAAGTTTGGGATGAGAGGGTGAACACTAAATGGCCCGAGCTTCCCTTGGCATACATTCGTTACCATTACTATGAAAAGTAAGTAGGAATTCATCCTAGATAAACTACTGATCTAGCTCTTTCGCATCGAGGAAAACCCTTATTTCCTCTTTCAGGTTAGGCGCCATTTGCTCGAACGAAAGAGGGGTCTTTGCCGGGACCGATGCTAGTAGTTAGATTCAATATTCAAAAAGTCTTAATTAATAGAAGCCAAATCCAGTTGAGAAGAGACCGGCAAATTATGGAACAAGCAACGGCTTTCGCGCGAAAAAGTTTTTTTGCTGGGTCTCGCTTGCACATTTCTGGGTTTGACCTTGTGTCCCTTAGTCTCACTATGTTCAACTAAGCCACTTCGTCCCTAGACTCGGATTTTCACGCCTTTCAAAACCTCAAAGGCGCAATCCAGTTAGGGGTGGAACTGCATTTTATCGCTGCCAAGCTTCCGGTAGCGAGAGCACAACCACTTATAACCGATTGAATTAGCCGCGGGTGGATGAACTGCAGGGAAGCTCCACTACCGTTCACTGCAAGGATTAAGGCCCGGATGATCCGTAAAAATACCACTAGAAGAACCCTGAGTATCGGACGATTTAAGTATTTTCTTCCTTTGAAACGATTGACCTGACCGACTTGAAACTTCATTTGATTATCTAAGGAAGCCGAGCCAAACGCTCGAAACTAGATTCACTCGTTCTTGTCTCCAGCGATTAACCTATTCCAGAGCAGTCTGGTGATTAGCCTATCCCGCACTACTTGAAGCCTTTGTAAACTCATTGTCGGTTTCTATCGTAGTGGAGGTTGCTGTGAGGAGATCCTTGTGCCAGTGAAGATTGCTTCCAATGATCGGGAAATAAAAAATACAAAAAATATTGCTATATTTCCTTTCCTCTATTAAATAATTTAAAGTATTTATCATAACAGGGTACCCAACATAGAAAGTGGTAATCAAAATAATACTTTTTATTTTCTTACAATGAAACGTGTAAGTTTCTAAAGTATTAAGTCTCTACGTTATTTTACTTGCGATAAAACTTACTCCAAAAATAATATATTTAACAATATTATTGTTAGCTATAGAAATTAATGAAATGGACCTTAAAATAAAATCTGATTTGAAATTGATAAATTAATAAGAGATCTTGTTAGCACTCTTTTAATCTCATTTTACGTGATTGACCTATTGGATAGAATATAATATAATTATCTTCCTTATTAATTATTAGTAGTAGTTAACTATATTTTCAAGTATTTTTAAGTTAATAAACTTTAAATTAGTCCCTACTAATCAAAGAGAATGTACCACTAAATTTATTGAGAAAAATAGCAGTATAATAGTGCATAGTTATTTTCCTTTGTTACGGGTACCAAAACTGATTGAAATGATATCTTCTTTATTAGTATTGATAATAAAAATTACAAGAAACTGAAAATAATTTAAGGTGTATTCAGTATATTTTTAACATAATCCCAAAATAATTTGTTAACGACCATATGAGCCTATTTATGCTTGAGAGCCGAAAGCATTATATATTACAAATTGTTGATTGAATTTAGCAAAGTGATTTTACAAATTTGTTGATTGAATTTAGCAAAGTGATTTGTCAAAACTGAGATTTTTTTTGTTTCTTTGGATGGGCTGGGATGTAGGGTCCATGTAAGTTAGTACTCCCTCCGTTTCAATTTATGTGAAATTATTTCCTTTTTAGTCCGTGCCAAAAAGAATAATCACTTTCCTTATTTGGAAACAATTTACCTTTATGCAATGATTTATAGCCACACAAAATAAAGGTGCCTCAGTTTACACCACAAGATCAAAAATCTTCTCTCTTTTCTTAAACTCCGTGCCCAGTCAAATGGGTTCACGTACATTGAAACGGAGGGAGCAGTACAAAGAAACAGTGTGGTGATGATTGATGATGTAAGCAGAGGGCTAAACTGGTCAAAGTGCTCAAAAGTTTTAAAGGTGTCTACTAAGATTCTCTATCAACCAATCATATAGCTCCATTGCAATTGAAATGACCAATAACCCTCAAAAGCCCAAGCGGACATGTCGTCCAACTATGTACTCCAACTATGTGCTTACTCTCTCTTATAAGATAGTAGAATATAGATTTTGGATTCAAGTCATATACACTGATACTGTTAAGAGTGTTTTAACATGGCTTGTCTTTATTTTCAGGTTATGGTTATATATAATTATTTTTTAAGTTACTTATAGTGTCACTGTCAGTGTATAGACTAACTTTGAAAAAGAAGTCCTTAGTGACTTACGCCTTCAACTTTCCAAGATGCACCCACCAATGGCCCGTGTTGAATACCATAACGTCAGCTCCTTGCCAAAGCCTAGACGATAAATCGAGTTTCTCCAGCCTCAAAACTTTAGGAGCACCAGGTTTGTTTGATTCGAACTGGACCAGAAATGGGCTCCAGTAGAATTCTACTGTCACATTGTAGTCCTAGAAAAGCAGAAAATTATTGTTTTTTGGTATGAACAGAAGAAAGTGTGACCTAAATTCACAAGTATTATACCATTAGACATGTCCAAAATTATAGTAAGAAGGCACTTGTTGTGAAAGAAACAAGTCTCTGAGTTGATTTACCTTAGCTTTAAAGACTTTATAGGAGCCACTCCTAACATCAACATGAGCTCTCGAAGGAGGAATTGTAGAATAAAGAAGACAAGCTAGAGATTCCCACTGGTTTCTGTTTAGTGAATCTCCAACTATTATTACCCTCTTTCCTCTAAGCCTCTCCAACATATATATGCCATTCAAGCTGCAAAAGAACCACCCTATCTTTTATATCTAAAGAGCTTTCTTGAACATAGGGGTAACGTCTGCATACACATCGTCGTTGTTGTTCTTTTTAGGTTTTTTAGGCTTTTTCACTTTTAGCCCGTCAGTAACTGAAAAAGTGCATAAAATTTGTATAATTTTTGTATATAACATATTAAATGTATATATAATTCAGAAATATATATTTTTTGTCGGCTATTATTTTGAGAGTGACTATACAATATCATTTTCCCTTGTTTTTATATCTTAAAAAAGGAGAGTTTAACTTCTACATAGTGATAGTGCAAATTTTCTTCACGTTGTCAGTGCAGTAACAACATAATATCCAGTGTATTCCCACATATGGGATCTGAAGAGGGTTATATGTATGCAGACCTTACTCCTACGTTATACGGGTAATTATATACAGGTAAAGAGGTTGTTTTCTAGAGACCATCGGTTCATGCCACATTGTTAGTGTATATAAGTTAGAGAAACAACAAACAAGAAAATAAATGAACAATTTTTCTACCTTGGAATGACACAGTGATGAGCTTCCCAAGACCAATTTTGATAGTCAAAATCAGGCCGTCCGTTCTTCTGGCAGCTCACTTGTTCACTAAGGAATGGACATTGTGGCGCTTTATAGTATGGACTCTCCTTTGGTTTATAAACCCATCTTCCCTCAAATATATTGCACCTGTTTTTCTGGATTATATTCCCTTCATCTTCTCTGCTTCTTGCTGGTTTCAAGATTTCTAAATTTCTATCGTCTAAAGACGATGCCACGTTGAACATGCAATGTCGCAGTGCCTTGAAATAACCTGCCTCATTGCGCTTAAGGCATATCAAGAAAATGAAGCAGCTAATGAAACTACCAAATGTACATAGCATCCATTTCTGACTAATTTTTGAGCTGGTTTCCATTTTGATTGATTCTCGTACGAGGAGTAGTAATTAAATAATAATGGAAAAATAAACAAGTGGTTTGCAGGTAAATTGAAGTTTGTTCGAGCTAGGTGATAATTTGTGGACTTACTTAAAATCTAACTGTAATTTGTGAAGCTGGTGAATTAGCAAATGGTGAGAAGTTAGTCAACTACCCTTATGCTCTCTCTTGTTACTACTTGTCCTGAAACTAATTTCTGACCATTTTTCCTTCGTGCTAATACAAACCAGGGGGCACTTACTACAATGCTACGGTATAGACTATCAAGCATTTATATTGTGTATGAAATAATGGAAAAGAAATAAAAATACCAAATTACTGTTATATTTCTCATTTTCCATATGGCATTATGTGAGGTGATGTTTTTGCATTCTTGGTACTATGGTCCAATTCCCATGAAAAAGTTCAGTGACAATAAATCGATAAAAACCATATTCAAGAAGCAAGGCAGTTTGACCGACAGAGACCCCAGAACATTTCAAGAAATCATTGCCAATTATATGTTGAATTCACTGGAAAGGGTTTCATCTTTTTTTTTTTTTTTTTGTGATTTGTGTTATGACGTAAATTTCCAACTTTCCCTCTAATTAACAAATTGAGCAAGCAGTAGTAGTCCTTTCTGTTTTTTCTCTCACCCTCTTTCATCTTTCAAAATAATTTTAATGCGATAAAAATAACTTTATAACTTTACTACACATAAGCTTAGTGGCTTTTATATATGTTATTGCGAGTTTGGTTACTTTAATGATCATACGTGAAATTATTCATTTTTTTAATTGTGTCTTATGATTTTCAAAAACTATTTGATTTGAATTGCCAGTAGGGGTTGATCTAGCGTACATCCTATAGTTTCATCCGAATCTAGTGGTTTTGGTTACGACCTAAATTGTATATATGTGAATGTTTTCCCTACATAAACAAAATGTAGATTTCTTACCCAGTAAATAAAATTCTTTGAATAATCTATAAGGTTCAAATTATGGATTCGCTTTTGATTGCAAAACGAGGGCTTCATGTCTTTTGAATACTAGCCTTTGGAAAACTAGTATTAAGTTATAAAATAAAAGTGTAAGTTCCTAAAGATGATCATGAATATTGGTTGTGTGCAACTAACTCAATAATTAAAGAAACTATCTCAGAAGTCCTCAATCATCAATAATTCAACTTAAGATTTTGTTCAAGTTTGTAATTTCATGGGCAAGAACCTTGAAAATATAAATAATCTTGAAGGATATAACTTATAGCATATAAGAAAACAGCTAATAATCTACGAACTTTAAATAACACAAAATCAAAGTGAAATAATAAACAAAAAGGGCATTAAAAAAAGAAAAGAAATAAAGCGAGCAAGTAAGAGAATCTACAGTTGAAAGCTAGCTGATAAACCTGCTCATATTTAGCTGAATATATCATGGATTAATAATTGAGTAATCTCATAAATTATTTGATTAATTTGCATTTAAAACTTTTGAAAGTTAAAAGTAAAATATTGAATAAGATTATTGGTGCAGTAGTCTTGTATATTTTCATAAAGTGAACTATCTACGTTATTATTCAAGAGCCCGTACCTCTTCTTTCTTAAATTTTTATCTATTTTTAAAATTATTTTTATATAATTTACGTGCAAGACCTATACGAAGTGATATTTTAAATCTCTAAATATTATAACTTTTTACATAGTTCGAATAGGAAAATAAATAAATAAATAAGCAAAATTTAATTAATTATATATAAGTTCTTAAATATTAAAATAATAATTAAATAACTATTAAATCAACAAAAGTAAGTTGTAGAAAATTTTCAACAAAAGTAACCCATGACTACGTTTTTTGTTTAATTAACATGTTACGGTGGAGGCTAAAAATTAGGACTTTCGTACTAGTTCAATAAGGAAATATCTAATAACCAAAATTTTAGATGATTTTAAATGCCCTAGATATTAGGAAAGTAACTTAAATTACAATTGTATCCGATGTGAAATTTATTTTTAGAGGGCAAAAAAGAAGAACGACATTTCGCTAAGGATCTTTGTACCTTTAATATAGTATAAATATAGATTAGTATAGTGGTAAGATTCAAAGAAAATCGCTGCTAATCACAAGGCATTTGATTCTGTAAAAGATGGGGAAATTGTAGCCTGCTAGTCATGCAAAAGTCGGCAAAATCAACTCCAAATAAAATAATGTTGTTGTTGTCATATTCTGTCTTCATGAATGTGAGAAGAAGAGAAAAACGCATGCAAGAGAAGAGAGAATTGGAAATATCCAGAAGCTTTTCATTACCAAAATTAACTGATACAAAATGAGCCTATATCTGTTTTATACTGAACTACACCCCAACTAACAACTAACTCTAGTTACAAATATGCTAACTCTAGTTAAGATAAGTTATTATATCCTTTACACCACCCTCAAGTTAGGAGGTAGGAAGATATTCCTCATTCCTAGCTTGGAAACCAAATAGTCACGTTGTACCCGACCAAGTTCCTTAGTGAGAATGTCAGCATGTTGCTCTGCTGAAGATAGGTAAAAAGTCTTGACAAGGCCTAGCTTGATCTTCTCACGGATGAAATGATAATTAACATCGATATGTTTGGTGCGCTCATGAAACATGAGGCTGGCAGCTATTTGAATAGCTGATTTGCTATCACAATAGAGAGGAACAGGGTCTGAACTGCCACACCCAATTCTGCAAACAAACCCAAAAGCCAAATAACTTCTGCCATAGTGAAAGCTAAGCGTCAGTACTCTGGTTCAGCAGAACTGCGAGAGATGGTCGTTTGCTTCATAGACTTCCAAGAAATGGAGGAGTCTCCAAATTTGACCATGTAGCCAGTGACTGATTTTTTAGTATTTTGGGCACGATGCCCAATTATCATTATAGAATGCAGATAAAGACTCTGAATAGTTATTCTTTAATAACACTCCCAAACTAGGGCAAGACTTGAGATATTTCACTACATGCAATGCAACCTCCATATGTGAAGCTTTTGGAGAGTGCATTAATTGACTTGGGCTTTGTACAACAAAAGAAATATCTAGTCTAGTAGCAGTAAGGTATATCAGTCTTCCAAGCAGTCGTTGATATGATCCTGGATCAGTCAAAACTTTATCTGCAGTGTCCCCCACATGTGCATCAAATTCAATTGTCATTAGTTTCAGATTTGGCTCCAAAGGGAAGCCTATAGGTTTAGAACCTGATAAACATGTGTCTGCAATCAAATCAATGGTATATTTCTTCTGGTACAAGAGTATGCCTTCTTTGCTTCTAGCAAACTCAATTCCCAAGAAGAAACGAAGTTCACCTAGATCTTTAATCTTGAACTTGTGCTGGAGAGTAGACTTAGTGTTCTGAATCAACTGAATATCATCACCTGTGATGAGAATGTCATCGACATACAGTAACACAATCACTATTCTCCCACCAGATTTCTTAGTGAATAAAGAGTAGTCAAGATGACTTTGAGTTAAACCAGAATCAATTAGTGCAGTAGACAGTTTCAAATTCCATTGTCTAGATGCCTGTTTGAGGCTATAGAGGGACTTGTGTAGTTTGCATATTAGAGACTTATCCCCTGATCTGCTGAATCCTTGTGGTATTTTCATGTATATTTCTTCCTCCAACCCCCTTTCAAGAAAGCATTATAAACATCCATTTGGAAAATTTCCCACTGCCTAGAAGTTGTCAAGGAGAGCACACTTCTGACTGTTACCATTTTTACTACTGGGGAGAAAGTCTCTTGATAGCTTAATCCTTCATGTTGGTTAAATCCCTTAGCTACGAGTTTATCCTTAAATATCTCTATATTACCATTTGCTTTGTATTTTATCTTGTAAACCCATTTACTACCTATAGCTTTCTTTCCTTTAGGCAAAGGCATAATCTCCCATGTCTCATTATCTTCCTATGCCTTGGTTTCACTCTTTATAGTAGTCACCCATCTGTCATCCTTAGCAGCATCAGAATATGAGCTTGGAACCACCTTTGTAGCGATCTTTGACAGAAAACTTTGATATTTTGATGAAATATTTGAATAGCTTATGAAGTCATATATGGGGTTTTTGCAGTTATGAGCTCTTGTACCCATCCCCTTGGTGACATAATCTTGAATCCAAACTGGTGGCTTTGATATCCTAGTGGATTTTTTGACATCTGATTCTTGAGTGGTAATGACTGGCAATGGTGGTGATGAACCAACAGCTGTCGAGGCTGGTGTTTCAAGACTTGGACTCTCATTTATAGTGGTAGCCTGCTTTTGCACCATTTCCTCACTTCCTTGCTCAGTAGAAGCAGTCATAGGTGGTCTGCTTGTATGCCTTTACTCAGCATTATTATGGACATGAGGATTGCTGGGAGTTGTTCCATGTTCTGGTGCCCCCTCCTCAATTTCATATCGTGGGACAACAAGAGTATCAAGAAACAACTGCTCAGACGTTTGAGATGATGCCTCAAATGGAAACATATCTTCATGAAAAGTAATATCCCGACTCACAAAATGAACTCCATTTTCCATATTCAATAATTTCTATCCCTTTTTCAGTGGTGCATAATCAAGTAACATAGACCTCACAGCTCTAAGGCCAAATTTCTCTCCAGTAGTCAAGTTAGTAGCAACGGATAAGCAACCTATGACTCTCAAATGGCTCAAATTGGCCTGCTTATGAAACAATATTTCATGAGGACTTTTATTCTGCAGTATTGTAGATGGCACTCTATTGATTATGTAAACAACAACTTGAATACAGTGGCCCCAGTGTACAACCGGTAAATGTCCTTGAATCTAGTAGCTCTGGTAGTCTCTAGAATGTGTCGATGTCTCCTTTCAACCACTCCATTTTGCTGTGGAGTATAAGGGCAATAGCTTTGATGTAGTATTCCATGTGATTAGAAAAGTTCTTGCAAGTGCTATTGAAAAATTCTCCACCATTATCTTATCTAAACATCTTAATCTTCTTATTAAACTGAGTGTGAATCATGACAATGAAGTCTCTGAGCAATATAGGGACATCTGATTTAAACTTCATTAGAAATATCCAAGTCCATCTAGTACAATTATCTACTAGTGTAAGAAAAATCTCATCCCACTTATAGTGGTTATCTTGTAGGGACCCAATACATCCATACGAATCAATTCAAAACCCTCTAGATTCTATTGGAGCTACTGGAAATGAGAGTCTTGTTTGTCTGGCAAGAGGGCAAACTTCACATTTGTACTGGAAATCTTGAGTTGTCTTTGAGACTAGAAATTTTCTTCAATACTGCTATAGGTACATGCCCCATTCTCATGTGCCATAAAGCTGTAGAATTTCCTCTATGACTTTCTATTATTGCTGTAAAGGATTGTGGACTCCCCTGCATCTTATTCCTTGACACTGAATGTAAATGATACAACCCCTTTACCTCCTTACCAATCTCCTTCACCTTCCCAAATAAGAGATCCTGAAACATAAAAAATATTGGATAGTAACAAAAGATTGAATCTGAATGCCGGCACACATAGCATATTCTTAAGCACATCACCTCCTATGAGTTGATGACTACCCACATGAGTAACTGCTGTATAATCACCAGTCGGTAATTGAACTTGCCCTGCATTATCTGTCAGCAAGTTACTATTCAATAAATTCTTATCACCAGTCATATAATTAGTAGAACCAGTATCTACAGTCCATTTAGTACTCTTTGCCTCAGTGAAAATATAATTACCTGTCATGTTTGCACAAGCACCATAGTTACCTGGCATGTTGGATTAACACTGTTGTCATTTACACTATTTTCTGCAGCAAGTGTAGAAGCTGTGTGTATTGATCATGAGTAAACATTTGAGGAGATATGACTGAGACATTCCCTTGCCAAGTACCTTTTTGTGTACCAGTTGCAGCATGTGCTGCATTATGATAGAATTGTGATCCAAATCCTTGTACAAACTGTGATCCAACTCCTTCAACTTGCACTGCATTGGCTCTGCGTTTTCCTTTGAACTCAGAGGGATATCCCACAATTTTAGAACAATTTTACCTTACGTGTCCTGGCTTATTACAGAAGTCACATTTCATTAATTTGTAACATTGATCTTTTGTGTGTCCGTTTAGGTGGCAGTGATCACATTATAAGCTGTAGTTCTTCTTTGATTTTGACTGTACTGTGCAAAGAACATTACTGTGGGATCTATAGTATTACCACCCCCATAGTTAGTTCCAGAAATTATTTTTCTACTCTCAGCTTGAACTACCATGGCATATGCTTGATTAATGCTAGGCACATTTGGCATCATCAATATCTGCCTTCTAGCTTGCTCGTATGTGCCATTCAAACCCATTAAAAATTACAACAGACGCTGAAATTCAATTTATTCTACATAATCCTTTATAGGTGGTGGTCGCAATATAGAATCATATTCTGCCTATAGATATTTAAGCTTGGTGAAGTAAGTGGAGACTGATAAAATACTTTGAGTTAATGTGAAGATCTCCTTATGCAAGTAAAATAGTCGTGAGGCATTCATATTGTCAAAGCGTTCTCTGAGCTCTGCCCAAATGGTTTGGGCATTTGACGAGAAAAGTACTTCAGTCACAAGGTCCTTGCTAATATTGCTCATTAGCCAGGAAGTCACTATAGCATTGCATCGATCCCACTGATTAGCCAAATCTGCACCAAAAGCACTCTTGCTTGTTGTGCCGTCCACGAGACACTGTTTGTTTTTGCCTAACAATGCGATTTTCATCGCTCTGCGCCAGAGTGTAATTCTCCATTCTTGTCAATAATAAGCCCACATTCATAGAGCCAGGTCCATCGGAAGGATGCAAATATAGTGGATGACTGTGATCGAGAACCACCACACCACTAGCTCCACCACCTGAAGTGTCGCTATTCCAATTTTCCAGGATCGTCATAATCGATGAAGTTACATATGCAAATTGAACTGAATTTGTGTAATTTCACCTCAATTTCTGAAGAGATCGCCGGAATTAGGGTTCCGAGATATCACAAATTGCTGATTAACAGATGAAAATTAGAAGAAATTGTGCAAATTCTCTCAATTTCCCTTTGAATTGCACGGAAAAATCCCTAGAATCGAACAAAGATATGCTATGATACCATGTCAAATTCTATATTCATGAATGTGAGAAGAAGAGAAAGGCGCATGCAAGAGAAGAGAGAATTCGAAATATCTAGAAGCTTTTCATTACAAAACTAACTGATACAAAATGAGCATATAGCTGTTTTATACTGAACTACTAACTCCAACTAACAACTAACTCTAGCTACAAATATACTAACTCCAGTTAAGTTAAGTTATTATATCCTTTACAGGCGCGCTATATTAATTAGAAGGGACAAGAGCAATAAATGTATCAAATTTGTCTTTTATATCAAATTGTCGCCTAATTATGATTAGTTAATATATATATATTAATGATCCATCAAAGTTTAGTTATACTTCGTGGCTACGTTGCTCTGACTCAAAAAAAAAATATTGTCGCATCCGCATTGGATCTTCCAAAATGTATTACTTTTGGAAGATCCGACATGCACCAATTAGTATTTTTGAAGAGTCAGCAATATAGGTTCAGAAAGTTATAGAATTGTCTGGCGTCATTTTAGCTAATGTCCCATCAATAGTTAAAATTTTCAAATATAGATTACTACAACAACAACCCAGTATAATCTCACTTAGTGGGGTATGGGGAGGGGAGTGTGTACGCAGACCTTACCCCTACCCTGGGGTAGAGAGGTTGTTTTCAAATAGATCCTCGGCATCCTTCCTTCCAAGAACTTCCCACTTTTCTCTTGGGGAGACTCGAACTCACAACCTCTTGGTTGGAAGTGGAGATTGTTTACCATAAGAGCAACCCGTCTCGTCTAAAAACTTTCATTTAATATTAATGATGGAGCTTCGTATGACCAGTTTTTAGCGGACAAGTATGCTATGCAATCCTATTACTAAAAAGACTCTTGCTTTGCCCATTCTTTCCCATTTTGTAGGTCAAGCTTGTTTAGGCTATGTTTCTTCCACAAATGAGTACAAAATTGTAGTATCATGATTTGAGGGAAAATTAGACTATGCCGAGTGGGAAATTCTATGCTGGTTTTGAAGAAATTTTACATTTTAAGCTGGGGGAAGAATTTATTGTAGGATCATGGAGAGATTTGTTGAGTTACACAGGAACATGTTACAATCCAATCCACATCAATGGGTTCATTTAAAAGATAATACCTTAAGCAGTGATGTGAAAAAAATACTTGGAAAATGAGGAAGTAAAGACCATATGTTGTCCAAATGGCTATAATTTTGGATTTTCACATATGGCTGAGATAAAGGGACATGTATGTTTTGTTCAGAATAATAGAGATGGTCATATGTTAAATATTTGGATGTTGAATGACCATGAGAGTCAAGAATGGTATCTAGAGTATAGTGTTGATTTTTATGAGAGTGCTTATAATTTTACTATTCTTGGCTATTTACCAAGAAATAATGAGAATGGAGATGTCTTGATTAGGTAATCTATTTTGTTATGAAACTGATACAAAAAGGTTCAAGGAATTGCAAAGTTTTAAGCACAATAGAGTAGTATAGTGGTGTGCTTGGAAATTAGAATCTGAAAACTTTGTTTGCTACATCAAATATTACTGAGCTACTCTAAAGTTGGGGTGGGCTGTCCATTCCAAATCAGACTCCACAGCCAATTGATGGCCCAATCCCACATATTTTACCTCGGAAGTTGAATGTAAGAATATCAGATTTGCAACCGGGTTTGTCTTCTTTTTTCTACTTATGCAACTATGCAAGACCATCTTTCTATTACATATGTTATTTCTAAGGGAGATTTTTAAAAATAGCCAGATTTACAACTGGTCGTTGAAAAATAGCCTAATTTTAAAAGTAATTGAAATTTAGCCACTTTTTATGTAAAGATAAATCTGAGCAAAAACACTGTTCAAAATCCGAAAAATACTCCAGTATATTATGCTGAAGTTCCAGCATAAGTATACTTGAACTCCAGCATAATATGATGGAGTTCCAGCATAAATACACTAGAACTCCAGCATAATATACTGGAGTTCCAGCAAGTATAATGGTCCAGTATAATATACTGGAGTTTGGAGCACCAGTGCTCCAGTCTCTAGTATATCATACTGGAGCCAGCAAAGTATACCGGTCCAGCATAATATGCTGGAGTTCATACACAAGTGATCCGAACTCCAGTATATTATGCTGGACCGATCTCTATTGCAGCAAAACGGCGGCTATTTTTTATTGACTTCGTAAACGCTGTCTATTTTTGATTGACCCATCCGAAAACTGGCTATACCGTGCTATTTTTACTATTTCTAAGCATCCCAAATCTACTGGACTTTTTTGCTTGATTCGTTATTTCGGTCCGAAAAAAAAATAAAAACAATCACAGTTTCAAAAATAATCAAAATTTAGCCACTTTTTTATGTAAATGTAAAACATGAACCATAGCCGGCTTAAGGGTAAGGCTGCACAAGCAATGGCTTTAGGCCCCCAAAATTTTGGGGGCCCCACTTTCCCGTTGTAGTAACTTTAATTTTTTTAATATAAAAATTGACTATTTTAATGTTAAAAAGTAATAATTTAATATGAAAAGGAAAAAGATTTAATTTGTGACCGGCACTGATCATTGATATTTTAATAATCTAAAGGGTATAAAGATATCTTTTATTTTTGACAAGAGGAGGTTGCTCTAGTGGTGAGCACCCTCCACTTCCAACCAAGAGGTTGTGAGTTCGAGTCATCCCAAGAGCAAGGTGGGGAGTTTTTGGAGGGAAGGAGCCGAGGGTCTATCGGAAACAGCCTCTCTACCTAGGGTAGGGGTAAGGTCCGTGTATACACTATCCTCCCCAGACCCCACTAGTGAAAATTATATTGGGTTGTTGTTGTATATGGTAGTTTAGACTTATTTTATATTATATAATGTTAAAGAAAATACTACAAGTAAAAGATAATACTCTAATCCGTATACTCAATAAGATAACAAGATTTTTTTTTTAAAATACCTATATTCCTAATAAAACAGTATTCATATAATAATTTTGCATTAGGATCAATAATGTATTAGGAGAATCTAAATGGATCAGATTAGCTAAATTATCATTTAAAAAAAGACTTCTCAGAATAACTCGGTGTAAGAAAATTATTAATATCTTTACATCTAAAAAAGTTAAAAAAAATAGATTTCAAACAAAAATATATAAATTTATTTTGTTAACAAATTAGGGACTCTCATCGAAATTNTATATTTCAAACAAAAATATACAAATTTATTTTGTCAACAAATTAGGGCCTCTCATCGAAATTTTGCTTTAGGCCACTAACAATGTTGGGTCACTGCTGACCTGAACAAAAACCCTTCAAAATCCAGAAATATTCCAGCATAATATACTTGAGTCCGATTTTTTTTTTTTTTTTTTTTATTTTACATATGAGAGCTTCTAGCTTAATATGTTGGAATTTCATAATGTGCTGGAGTTTCAAGATAATATGCTAGAACTTTATATGAAGGAGCTCCATAATCCCACATATTGTGCTGGAACTTTTCATATTTTTGCAAAATGGTGACGATTCTCAATGATTTGCAAATGCTGACTATTTTTCGATTACTACTTCAAAAACTAACTAGCCCGTGCTATTTTCACCTTGGGTCTAGTAATGTCCACTTTTTCACTTTTCCCACCATGTCTAGAGCTGTCAAAACGGACTAGTCCAGTCCATCCAGCCCAAGCCTCGTGAGCTTTTAAATTTGGTGGGTTAGGGCAGGCCGGCCCTCCATCTATATGAGTGTTAAAATGCCAAGCTCAGCCCTAAGAGGGTCGCAAGCTAGGCCGGCCGGCCTTTCAATTTTTTTAGAAAAAAATATTTCTCCGAATATTTAGATAATTTTTTCGTGATATAATCTCTTGATCATATGAACTACTTCTGTTTATTTAGAGTATACAACAATCTTGATATTTGACAAGGATCTCGTAATTGAAATGTAAATTCTCTATATCTCTAGCTCTTCTTTTTTCAACGTTACACGAATATTTTCTAATACTTTTCTTTCACTTTCCTTAGGTTTAGGAATTGCTTCAATAAGTTTATATATCAAGGTTTTTTAATTTAGGTTTAATATTACTTGTTGATTTCATCATTATAGTCCATAAAATTTTTAAAATTCATGAAATTTGCTAGTATTGTCACTTTTCTTTGGGTATTAAAACTTGACCTTTTTTCTATATTGAAGAGCAGTTTAATAATTAATAATATATTAAAGTAACCAAACTGATCATTGGCCGCTTTCTTTTGAAAAAAATATTATTGGCCACATAAATCTTTCTTAGTTCGTTGTTAATTAAGCAAAAGAAAAACTAATCTTGTCAAACTACATGCATATCAAAAATATAAATTCTAGTTGATATGGAAGGGTAAATGAGCAATCTAAAGTTGTAAATTGAGGATTAAAGTTAATTTTTTTTAGTTTTGACTTTTTTTTTAATATTTAAATTTGAAATAATTAATTATTGGCCCACGTGCTGGCCCAGACCCAGCCTCAAGGGCGAGCAGGTTGACTTGGGTTGGGGTTATAAGCCTCAGTTTTAAATGGGCTAAAAAAATCCCAACTCATCCCTACCCAAATAGCGAGCTGGATTGAGTTGGCCTCATGAACCAAACCCATTTTGACGGCTCTAATCATGTCCTTGTCCTGATGTCCAACAATAAGTATCACATAACAATAATAAGTTATATGCGTGAGATTTTCATCAGTTGTTCTTTCTTGTATCAGCTACTTTAGTAATTGGCTCGCCTTTGATTTTCTTCCAACTAGTAAACCTTTTATATTGGTTTAAAGATTTTTTTTGAGCAAACCCGAAATCAGGGAAAACGTCACAGTCTAATATTTTATAAATTATTGAAAATGTTAGACCATACTTTAATATTGTGCGAGCAGACTAAAAATTATATGAGGAAATATTAGACGCGAGTAAAGGAAAATTTCTAAGGGCTACATCTGCACAACTTTTTAAAGTTGAAACGAAATGTAAACAATGGTCTAAAAAGGGGACATTTTGTTGGGCACATGCCCATGTTGTCCAGCCAAAGGCCCAATGGCCTAATCCTATTCTCTTTTGTTTTCCAATCCTATTTGAAATTGGATTCGGTTTATTCCTATTTTGAGTGAGTTTTGACTTTAAGAGAAAGCACCACTCATGATCTATAAATAGGACAACCTTGGAGAATTATTCTACGCTCATTGATACAAGTCTTTGAAAGACTTAAGCACATAAGAGTGGGTTTTGAGAGAGCTTTCATCAAGAGAGAAGAGAGAAGAAAAGTATTTATTTTGCTGCAGAATTTTATTCCGACCAGCCAACTTCAAATCACGTTTTTCGATTCGTTAACCGTTGGATCGGGTTGAAATTTTGACTGAGTGTTCGTTACATCTTCTTGGATTTGAACGGTGGAGATCGAATTTGGAGGCTCGTAGTATCTGATTTCGAGCCTCGAACAGCAGCTTCGTTTTGTGGATTATACTCTTTCTTCAATTGATTAGTTGTTGCTCTTGTTGCTATTGTTGCTCCGTGTTTGGCCCTTGTTGTGTAGCCAATTTGGAGAAATTTTGTAACCCTCTTATTGTTATAGTGGAGCTTTTTGGATCTTTCTGATCCCGTGGTTTTTACCTTCGATTTGAAGGGTTTTCCACGTTAAAATTTGGTGTTCTTTATCTTCTCTATTTTCGGGTTTGCCTCTTCCTCGACATAACAGTGGTATCAGAGCCTTGGTTATTTATCCGAGTTATTACGGAATGGAGGCGAATATGAGCAAGATGGTATGTTTAAATGTGAGAAATTATAATGTTTGGAGAAGCAAGATGAAAGACTTGTTGTTCGTGAAGAAGATGCATCTACCCGTTTTTTCAACTCATAAACCCGAGAGTATATCCGATGAAGATTGGGATTTTGAGCACCAACAAGTATGTGGATATATACGGCAATGGGTTGAAGATAATGTTCGCAACCATATTGTGAACGAGATACATGCGAGATCATTGTGGAAAAAGCTAGAGGCTCTTTATGCTTCAAAAATCGGGAACAACAAATTGTTTCTCCTAAAGCAATTGATGACCTTTAAATACAAGGAAGGCAGCCCTATCCTTGATCACATAAATGATTTTCAGGGCGTCCTTGATCAGCTATCTGGAATGGGGGTTAATTTTGATGATGAGATACAAGGACTTTGGCTTCTTAATACTCTGCCAGACTCTTGGGAAACTCTTCGTGTTTCTTTGACAAATTCAGCTCCTGGAGGTAAGGTGACCATGGAATATGCCAAGAGTGGTGTGTTGAACGAGGAAGTAAGGAGAAAATCTCAGGGTTCATCCTCACAAGCAGATATCTTGGTTACAGAAGACCGGGGGAGAGATAGAACAAGAGGCTCAAGGAATAGAGGTAAAAGTAGAAGTAAGTCAAGGTCCAAATACTATAATGTTACATGCAACCACTGTGGCAAGAAAGGACACATCAAAAGGTTTTGCCGCAAGTTGAATCAAGACACTAGAGAAGGAAAGAAAGTTGAAAATAACGAGAACAATGTTGCTGCTATTGTTCGAGATGACCTTCTTTTTGCTTATGATGAAAACGTCATCAATTTGGTATCCCATGAGACTAGCTGGATAGTAGATTCTGGAGCTACCTCACATGTCACACCAAGAAAAGATTTTTTCTCATCTTATACTGATGTTGATTCTGGAGTGTTAAAGATGGGCAATGCCAGTGAAGTTAAGGTGTTTGGTGTTGGCACAGTTTGTTTGAAAACTAATAATGGTTCAACGTTAGTTCTTCAAGATGTGAAGCATGCTCCAGACTTTCCTTTCAATTTGATCTCCGCAGGAAGATTAGACGATGAAGGTTACCATAATGCTCTCTTTAATGGCCAATGGAAGCTCACTAAGGGCTCGTTAGTAGTGGCTCGCGAAGTCAAGTCTGGTCAATTATATGTGACACAAGGCTCTATTCTTAATGACTCAATAAATCTGGTGGAAAGTGATAGTTTGTCAGAATTGTGGCATCGAAGATTGAGTCTGAGTGAGAGAGAGATTACGTGTTTGGCTAAGAAAAGTTTGCTTTCTGGAGTAAATCAAGCAAAGCTACAAAGGTGCATACATTGTTTATCTGGCAAACAGAAAAGAGTTTCCTTTCATAGCCATCCTCCCTCAAGAAAGCCCGATTTATTAGAGCTAGTACACTCTGATTTGTGTGGTCCTTTTAAAGTAAAGTCAAAAGGTGGTGCACTTTACTTTGTGACCTTCATTGATGATCATTCTCGTAAGCTTTGGGTGTATCCTTTGAAATCTAAAGATCAAGCACTTGGCGTGTTTAAGGAATTTTAGGCCTTAGCTGAGAGACAGACGGGGAAGAAATTAAAATGTATTCGCACTGACAATGGTGGTGAATATTGTGGTCCCTTTGATAACTATTGCAAGGAACAAGGAATTCGTCATCAGAAAACTCCGCCCAAGACGCCTTAATTGAACGGTTTGGCAGAGAGGATGAATAGAACTCTAGTTGAGAGAGTTAGATGCTTACTTTCAGAGGCTAAACTTCCAAATACATTTTGGGAGGAAGCACTTAACACTGTTACCTATGTTATCAATTTGTCTCCTGCTGTTGCTTTGGATGGTGATGTCCCAGACAGAGTTTGGTTTGCCAAAGATGTTT
>MU730263.1:0-13444 GCA_026770625.1 Nicotiana glauca
TCCTCGAGAGGCTGCAGAACCTTTAGAAAAACTTCACTTTCTTGGAATTCTTATCGTGCGTACTTGATTCAGCTGAGATATAACTCTTGAAATTCCTTCCATACGTTTGTATGCGCACGTGAGGGCTCAGCGTCAGATGTGCCTTGATGGATTGTGATTCCCCGATCAAGGGGCGAGAAGTAATCCCTGTGAGTTTGATGGTGGTCCAGTCTGGAGGACTTGAGGCCGGATCTTTGCCATTGTTTGAGCACCGAGGTGCTGATTGTGTGAGCAAATATTTTGAACTTATATGTTCGGTATTGTCCCTATTAGCCGGAATGGCGGTTTGGTATTTATGTGATGAGTATGTTAGTACAGCGAGATGTATCTATATGACTTGGTAGTGACGAAGAAGTCTGCTGAATAATAGATGAACTGTTAAGTGTTCGATTTCTATTGTGATTTGAGGTGTAGCCCAAGTTATGGGTGCATGAAGAATATTTTTGTGTCTCCTAGTTGGGGAGTGTAGTGCATTTCATGTGGCGGTATGAGTTCAGACCCAGGAAGACTAAATGACTATGTAATGTGTATGACGGTGGAAGGTATGCAGAAATATTAATTGAGGCGAAGCAGGTGGGTTATCTCCTGCGGAGTGTTCTTAAGTGGTATGATCCCTCGTGTGTATGTTAAGAGGTCCCATGTGTAATTGAGAGGTACGTGTTGTAATTTGAAAATTTGGGTCGCTTAAGAGAGTGGACTCAGCTGATGTGGGGATGAATACGAGGTTTGAAGAGGATTGCAGTACTGGATGATCTGTGTTTTCACAAACTTGTACATGATTTAAGTTTAATATCACTATGATATCGTGGCATCATTAGAGTAAAGGTATTATGGGCTATTGAGTGTGTCTTGTTATATGGCTTCGAGCCAAGTTGGGGGGGGGGGGGGGGTTGCTGTTGATTAGCTAATTGGACAGTTATGAGCTATATTGGTTCCGTTTCGAGGTATGCTGGCGGATCAGTTCTGGTTGTAGAAATTGAGCCGAGGATGGCACGTGTGAAGGAAAATTTTGATAAAGGTTATATGATGCTTAGTAGATGTGTTCAAATAATAGGATGTCTTGAGCTGTTGTTGGTAAAGAGTGCTAAGTGTATAAAGAATGAAGATGCTTGTTTGTATTGAGATGAGGTCGTATCCTGCGGTGTTAGAGTGCTAATAAGGCACGAGTGGTTCTGTCCATTAAGTTAGGTAATTTACAGTTGTATGAGAGTGAATGACTCTCGAGAATGGTTTTATTGTGTTCAAGATTTTGCATGTAATAATCAAGTGTCTTAAGGTGGTGTATGTGGCTAGAGGCAGTGTTTCTATTAGAAAAGGATCAAGACTTGTGATATTTTATGTTAATTATGGGATTCTATGCATCAGTATTAGGAAAATAAAGGTAACAGATTTAGATTCATATGAAGTTCTTCATAGTAGATTATTTTGGGAATGTGGTGTTTCTAGGAACATTTGAGCGAGTATTCAGTGGCTTATGGGTCTTAGACAGTGTGGTCTCGTGCTTGGGTCTCGTGTGGTAATCCTGGGTTGAGGTATTGTGGTGCTACAGCAAGAAGGAATGTCAAGTGGATGATGAATCACAAAGGAAATCAGATAGATGGAATAGCTTGATAGTGGACCGAATCGGTATGGTAGGGATATAATTAATTTCTTTGTATGTGTTCGAGGTAATGAGCCCTTACAGGTATTGTGTAGCAAAGCTCTTGAGTGCTGACAATTTGTCTAGTCTGGTCTAGTTAGAAGGATTCAGTCCTGACCGTTTAGCTTGTGTAAAGGGAATTGGGGAAGAATTCTTGTTAGGTTTCACCGTGGTTTGGAGATGTATATATCTTCTACGGGCATGAGAAGCATGGAATGCGTAATAATTTTCTCCCAAATGGGATCAGTGGAAGTTGTTGGCTAGGTGAGTTACAGTTCAGTTCTGAAAAGAAGTTCATAAAACTCTTAAGTGAAGAGTAGCCTCAAATAACAAAGGAAAAATGATATTGCTAATTGGAAGTGATTTGACGAGAGTATTTGTCTCGGAAAGGGGAAATGTGACTTAACTGATGATACTTCGGTAGCATTGCGGCATTTTCTTGTTAGATTGACTGCTGATGACTGAGTTGATTGATGGCACTGGGAAATTTTAAGAATATCTTTCATGGAATGATTGGGTAATTTAGATGTAATATGTATTCATACGGCGGAATTTGGGATCAGGTACAGTGATTCGTGTGCTATATGGGGTTGGAGACTGGGAGTTCTTATGTTCAGTCTATGTAGTGGTTGTGGATAGTGTGTATTGGTACCGTTAGCGGCTATTGGGATTTGGAAGCTTGAGTGGATCTTTCTTTGCTTGGTATATTAGATTCTGGATATGATATTGGGGTGTAGACTGGTTGTCTCAGTGTTGAGTTATTCTAGACTATTGTGCTATGGGCTATGTCGAAAAATGCCACAGGTTGCGTGGCGAGGTGCATCGAATTATGTTCTAGCAGAGTGGTTTGTATTCCAAAGACCAGCGGATGGCTGAGAAAGATTGCTTCCCTTAATGGGGCCTTTGTGGCAGATGTCAGTGTAGAGGTTTCTACCATTGATTCAGTTCCGGTATTGAGGGACTTTTTCGGATGCGTTTCTTGTGGCCGGGTATGTCGCCGGGCAAGATTGTGGACTGCAGTCATTATTTAGTGCCGGGCACCGTATCATACGGCTCCGGCAGGAGTTATAGTAGTGGAAGGAGCAGCTTCAGGCTTCTTGGTATTGAGTTCTTTGGCAGGCCGAGGTGGCTATATATTTAGCTTAGAGTTAGCTTGGTTGGCCCCGAGTTGTCTTGTTGAGGGATAGGTTGATTCGATTATTCTTGAGCTTGTTAGTGATCTGGGGAGATCTATGAGTTGCTCTTCTGTGTTGTGAGACATTATGATTAGTTGGGTATCGGCACATGCGATGCGGTTCTATTGAGGATTCATAGAGAAAGTCGAGCGGGAAGAGTAATCGAGTGTTGCTCGGTAAATGGAGTATTGGTTATGATCTATCAGGTTGCATGTCGTATGTTATTTGTTTCATCGTGGGTGTAATGGATTGCTTGGTTTCAGACCTCAAATGTGTGCGGATGTCGATTTTGATCATAGCGACTTGAGGTGCTTCATGTGTAACAGTGTTTGGATAGGATCACACATTGTAGCGAGGCTACGTGGAGTTATGACCTTTCAGGGTAGATTCATATGTTCTGTTTTATGATGTGAGACGGGGTCTCATCCTGGTGATTGTGATGTTACTGATGAGCTTGAGGTACAACTCTTTCGTTTGAGTTATTTATCATGATTCGAGTATGTTCAGACCGTTTCTTATTGGTGAACGTATTATGCAAGTGTGGCTTAGGCCGGTGTTGAGGTGTCATATCACCAGAATGGTGTGTTGGATTCGAGGTGATCGTAGGAGTCATTAATGAATACGAACAGATTTGATCTCAGCTTGTTAGAAGGATAATATCGAGGTTCGGCCCGGAAATCTGTTGTGGTATTAGTCAAAAAGGAAGTGGCTTCGTGTATGGGTGATCTGAGGAATGGTTACGGTTTATCGCGTGTTTTATTTATCGTTGGCAGTATATGAAAGTGTTGGAATAAGACTTTAGCTAATAAGAGGTTTCTATCGGTATTTGGGTATTGTGGGCAACTACCGTGAATAGAGTCTATCGTTTCGAGTGTTTGGATTATGTGGTATATCATATGGCTTCACCTGAGGATTGCAGGTATGGGTTATTACAGCTGGTTCGGGTTTATTCCGAATGTATACGCGAGGTCCTGATCTTGTGTATGATTTTGGAAGGTGCAATGTGGTTCTACGATTTATGGTCTAGATGGACTGTGAAATTTCAGCTGTGTTGTATTATCGGACCTATGTGAGATGAGGTTACATGGGATTATCCCGGGTATATGCTTGGTAAGGTCATTCAGCTATTGGTTGGCTTCTAGTACAACTCTGGGTACGCTCGAGGACGAGCGATTGTTTAAGTTGGGGAGGATGTGATGACCCGACCCGTCGTCTTATGTGTTACTGCTCCGTTTTTCCCGTTTATTGCTTCTTAATATTTCATTATCGGTATGTGGTGTGTGAGAGCTGATTTGTATTGGGTTTTGATAAGAAATGAGGCACTTAGTCTCTTTAAGGAAGACTTAAGTTGGAAAAGTCAACCAGACGTTAACTTATGAGTTAGAGGGATCGAATGTGATTTCCGGCAATTCGATTAGCTTCGGGGGATGATTTGTGACTTAGGAGCGTGATCGGAATTTATTTTGGAGGTCCGGTGTAGAATTAGGCTCGAATTGGCGAGTTAGTATTCTGGCAAAATCCGGTTGATAGGTGAGATTTTGATCTGAGGGTCGGAATGGGATTCCGAGAGTTGCTGTAGCTTCGTTGGGTGATTTTTTATATGTGTGCAAATATTCAGGTCATTCGGACATCGTTTGGTCGGGCTTTTGATCAAAAGTGCATCCGGAAGTTTTTGAAGAAACTTAGGCTTGAATCCAATGTGATTTGATGGTTTTAGCGTTGTTTGATGTGTTTTGATGATTGGAACAAGTTTGAATGATGTTATGGGATATATTGGTGTTTTTGGTTGAGGTCCCGGGGGCCTCGGGGTGAATTCGAGTGGTTAAACGAGAGATTTGAAGTGTGTTGCAGGTTCAATTTTTTTTTCTATCTTCTGGTATTTCCGCTTCTGCGGAAATGGACCGCAGAAGCGGGTGGGGGATCGCAAAAGCGGTTCTTGGCCTGGTGGTGTGGTTCCGCAGAAGCGAAGCATGGTTCGCAAAGGCGGGTCCGTAGGAGCGGACATTTTGTCGCGGAAGCGGTTTGGCTGATCCGCAGAAGCGGATGTGGAGCCGCATAAGCGGAAGTTAGATTTTAAATGAAAATGCGCATAAGCGGGAATTTGGCAACAGAAGCGGTCCCGCATAAGCGGAAGCGGGACCGCATTAGCGAAAGTCGCTGTTGGCAGAAGGGTTTTATATTACATTTCATCCGCGAGGGTTATGTATTTTCCACCATTTTTTAGCGAGCTTTGAGAGCTTTGAGGCGATTCTGAAGAGGGATTCAAGGAGGAATGATTAGAGGTAAGTTCCTTGTCTTAAATACACGAGATTATGATAGATTTAACATGGAAATTAGTTGAAATTCATTAAAAGGGGTAAAGCTAGAGCTTGAGTTTTTGATATTTCAAAGTGGGATTTGGTAGGTCATTTGAGCTCGGATTTGGGAGTTCTTGGTATGTATGGACTTATGGCGAGACGGGGAATCCGGTAATGTGAGTTTTGTAATTTTTCTAGAATCGGGCCCGGGGCTCGGGTTTTGCTAGCTTCAAGATTTTTGCTATTTCTCGATTGTTTTCGATTGGGTATTGTTCCCTTAGCATATTGTGATGTATTCGCTCTGATTTTGGTTAGATACGACGCATGTGGAGGCCGATTTGAGGGGCAAAGGCGTTGCGAGCTAGAGATTTCACCTGTTCGAGGTGAGTAATACTTGTAAATGATACCCTGAGGGATTGAAACCCCGGATTTGCACACCATAGTGCTGTATTGAGGTGACTTGCACGCCGGATATGAGCGTGGGGTAGAGCACCGTTGGGGATTGTGACTTGGTTCGTCCCGGTTGTTGATTTTACCGCGTATTTGACTGAAACTACTTGTTATCATCATAATTTGGACTGATTGCCATGTTTGAGCTTCGTGTCAACTATGCAAATCCTTCGGGGATCGATATTACCCTTTTAGCATATCTTGCATATCATTTGGTTTCAGTCCAAGGTTTTAAATACTATTTTGCAAACTCAGCCATACTTCTAAGTTTTGAAAACTCAAATGATATTTTAAATGATATTTCGGGCTGAGAACTACTGTTTTACAAATGCCCAAGGGGCTTATGTTGATTTCTGGACTGAGCATGGATCAGGTTGTGCGCCGCAGCAGTGATTTTGAAACAGTGGTAACAATGACACTGTATGATGTAACTTGAAACAGTAGTAACAATGACACTGTATGTTGTAACGTGAAACAGTGGTAACAATGACACTGTATAATGTGACTTGAAGCAGTGGTGACAATGACACTGTATGATGTAAATTGGTCAGGTAACAATGACTGACCAGGAATTAATTGATGCCACGAGATGTCTTGATATTGCGCTTGGGGCTGTAGGAGCCCTTCCGGAGTCTGTACACACCACCAGTGAGCACCGTCGACGTTAAAGGGATCGGGCTGCACGCCGCAGTGGGTACCAGAGTATACCGTCACATGCTTTGCATTGCACTCATGCATTTGTTCCTATTTTGTATTAGTTGTCATGACATTTTAGCACTCGCATTTCATTGGCTTCCATGCTACCTCTTGCACTGCTTACCTGACACCCTGGTATTATTTGTTAATAGAGTGTTGTGCCCGAGGGGCTGATTCATGTGCTGACTTGCACTATCTTTTTTCGCATTCATTTGCTTAACTGTTGGAAAAAGGATATTTTGAAAGAGGTTTTAAACTGAGCCACGATATTTCTAAAGTTTTTACGGTTTCACTGTTTTCTCAAAGGGTTACACTCTACTATATAGCATGATGACTTGCTTTACGTGGTTTCTTGCTACTCAGTTATTATTTACTTTTATTAATCACTGAGTTGGAGTACTCACTTTACTCCCTGCACCTCGCGTGCAGTTGCAGGTATTTGTTACCCGATAGCGGGTTTGAGCTGATTGGTGATTTTGCTATCATAACTGAGCAAGGTAACCGCAAGCGTTCGCGGCACCGGATTTCGTCCTTTGATTCCAAATTTTATTTTGTAGATTATTATTGGCCCAGTAGTTGTGTTCAGTCTTCTTTAGATGCTCGTGACTTGTGACACCCCGGTCGGGTTGTGTTGGGTTGTAATTAACGGTTTCAATGCCATTAAGTTGTATTTTTTATTCATTATGTTTAATAATTGTTAAAGAGACTATTTGGGTTAGTTGGCTGGCCTTGTCTTTACAAGAGGCGCCATCACAACCGGGTTTGGAAATTAGGTGGTGACATCTAGGAGTCTCGGGATGCGATAGTAAGCGTTGATCAGTCTTCTAGCAGGTTTCCGGAGTTAACTAGGTAGCTGCTTGGCGTTCATAGCCCAGTGCTTCTCATTCCTATATTATTTAGATTGTTTTAGTATTTTATTTTTAGACTATGTTGTCCTTTCTTGTTCCTAGACGAGTTGTAGTTGCTCATGACTGGTGACACCCCGATTGTCGGGCTTGTGTTGTATTTCCGCACTGCTTATTCTAAATTATATTATGGGATTTTAGTTAATTAATGGCTTGAAATGACTTATTATGAATTTCTAGTTGGTTTTGGGATTTGTGTCGGCTTGCCTAGTTTCACGTTATGCGCTATCACGACCGGGTCAGTTTTAGGGCCATGGCATCGTAGCTCTGTTATGTCATTTATGACTTGTGTGCAAAATTTGAGATCAATCGAAATTGAATTGATAGGTTTCATCATCGAATGTAGAAGTTGGAATTCGTTAGCTTTCGTTAATCTTGAATTGTGTGTGAATTTTTATTTTAGCGTTGTTTGATGTGATTAGAAGCTTCAACTAAGTTCGTATGATGTTTTAGGACTTGTTGGTGTATTTGGTTGAGGTAACGAGGGCCTCGGGTGAGTTTCGGAGGGTTAACAGATAAATATTTGGACTTGGAATGCTACGGGAATTTTTCTGATGTCCGCAACTGGTTTCCTTCTTCGCGTTCGCAAGAGGGGTCTCGCATTTGAAGATGAACTGGAGGTAGGCGAGGTTGTTCATCGCGTTCGAATAAGGCAAGGAGGTGAGGCTACACATTCGCAATTAGGCATCGCGTTCGCGAAAAGAAAAATGGCTGGTAAGGATTTTTCCTTCTCGTTCGCGAAGTACGGGTCGCGTTCACGAAGGTTTGTCTAGTAAAGAACTGCGTCCGCGACTGGGGTCTCGCATTCGTGAAGGGAAATTTTTGGGCAGCAATTTTTTGTGCTTCGCGAATGCGATGCAAGGGACGCATTCGTGAAGAAGCCGCCTGGACAGAAACTTTAAGTTCTGAAAATGGGACGTTCCCATTTTCCATTTTTGACAAATTGGACTTGGGGAGAGGCAATTTTCTGGAGATTTTCAAGGAAAACAACGGGGTAAATGTTGTTAACTCAATATTAGTAAAATTACCCGAATCCATGGTTGGTTTTAACATTTTATTGCTGAATTGAGTTGGAAAATTTAGAAACCCTCTTGGTTTAATTTGAAAATTTGAGGGTCGAGTTGAAGTCGGAATTTGGTAAAATTTGTATCGTTGGACTTGTGGTTGAATTGGCGTTCATATTTTGTAATTTTTGTCAGGTTCCGAGATGTAGGCCCCGCAGATGATTTTTGAGTTAAATGTCGTATTTTGTTGGCAAATTAGTATTTTCATATGGAATTAATTTCAATAATTCATATTGATTGAATCGAATTAAGTGCGACTAGATTCGAGGCGTTTGAAGGCTGAATTGCGAGGCAAAGGGTATACCGGAGTAAAGAATTACATGATTTGAGGTAAGTAATACTTCTAAACTTGGTTCTGAGGGTATGAATACCTGAATTATATGTTATGTGAATTGTATGAAGGTGACGCACATGCTAGGTGACGGGCATGTGTGCGTGCACCCTAGATATTGTGACTTAAATAAATTATGTGGAGTTGTAAAAAATTAATGAATCATGTTATTATCCGTGTATCCTCCATGTGTTAGAGAAATTGAGTTGAGGCTCATATTAAAGATCATGTTTAGGCTACGTTCCGATACTTTAGGACCCATATGGTCGTGTTACTATTGAATTTAATTATTTTAAAATGTACATTTCATACTTAGTCATGTTTATCCATTGTGAGGATATTTATGGGATCGGGGTTGCCCGCCTGCAGTAGGCCATATCAGTTTTTTTTATATATATATATATATATATTCATTATATGGATCGGGGCTGCCCGCCTGCAGCAGGCCATATCAGATTTATGTCACGCTTTGGCTGAGGGAGCCCCTGCGGAATCTGCAGCCCCTACAGCGAGCGTAGATGATTTATTTATAAGGGATGGACTTCCTAGGGCATGGACTTGCCTTACTTATTTATAATTGTGATGAATTTCCCTGAACATGGATCTTGTCCGAAACATTTGCATTTGGGGATAGGATAAATTACCCCAGGGTTGTATTGGCCTCATACGGTACTGAGTGAGTGACTGTCAGTCAATGTGTCACAACCCCAGTTCGCCCTCCATGAACTATCGTGATGGCACCTAGTCTCTACGACTAGGTAAGCCTAACAAATTGCGAAAAAAGAAGACAACAGAATAAAACTAACCAAAAACTCTAAAAAATATCTAAATGAAACGCTTAAGATGTTGCTCGACATATACAATACAACTCTCAAACTGAAACTACATTTCCCAAAACTCGAAATCTCATGAAATCACAAGATATAGAATAACTACTAGTGTCTAACTCCAGAATGTCTAAACAAAACTAAATGCAGAAGGGCTAACACTAGAAGAGAGAATGGAAAGGGACTCCTCGGTCTGCGAACGCGGCAGATTGTCATGAACCCAGTTCGCCCTCCGTGAACATGTCGTGATGGCACCTAGTCCCTATAACTAGGTAAGCCTAACAATGCGGAAAAAAACATAACTTGCGGAATAATTAATTAAAAATGAACAACTAAAAGAAAAACTGTATACAAATGCCGCTCGGCATGTATAACTCAATAATGCGGAAGTCTACAATATCACCCAAAAACCGGAAACTCATGGGAACACAAGCTAACAGAATGTAATACACTGCTCTAACTCCAGAATGTCTAAAACAACAGTAAGAAAGGAAGGTTAACTGCTAAAAGATAGAATAAGATAGGGACTCTTTGGTCTGCGGACGCGGCAAATATACCGCGAAGTCTTTACTAGATCTCTCTGAATCAAGGGTGATACACCTGGGTAGAGGTACCTGGACCTGCACATGAAAAACATGCGCAAAAGAGGAATGAGTACACCACAACGGTACTCAGTAAGTGCCAAGCCTAACCTCGGTTGGGTAGTGACGAGGAAGGTCAGGGCCCTACTGAGGTTAACAATATAATAGGAATTAACAGTATGAAAACAGGCAGTAATAATGAGTACAACAGTGAAAAAAGACAGGTTAAACAAGGCACTAAAAACTACATAAAGAATAGAGTAAACACGGAATATGTACAACTAAATAACAATAGTAACAATGAGGATATCCCAGGATACCGTCCCGTGGTCCAGCTATCAATATGCAGGGGGATCTATCGAGAATCGAACCCGCAGTCCCAAAGTAAATATGCAGGGGGGTCTATCGGGAATCTAACCCACAGTCCCAAAGTAAATATGCAGGGGGATCTATCGAGAATCTAACCCGCAGTCCCAAAGTAAACAAACAAGGGGGAGCTACCGGAATCCCACATCCGTAGTCCCAATGTAAATGCGCAACCACAACCAGAAGATATTCAGAAATGAATTACAAAAATACAATCAACAGGTAGTACTAGCCTAACATGCTTCACGTAGTATAGTCAAGGAAACTTAAGCAAATAGGCAATTTAAATCAACTAAGCATGCTTTTCTAATGTAACACAGGCTATAATTGCAAGTAGAATAAAGCAAATACGAAATAAACTCAATCTCAATATCTTAAGTAAAATTCGGGTTTTCAACAATTAGCTCAAGTATGCGCTCGTCACCTCACGTTCAAGGCATTCAATTACCAAATATCCTATCCTAACGGAAAAGGTCCCCCACACAAGGTTAGACAAGTAACTTACCTCGAACCGGCTCCAAAATCAACTCGAAATCACACTTTTGCCACGAGTATCCGACTCCGAATGGCCCAAATCCAATCGTTGCCCTTAAAAATCCATCGAAATTTCTCCCATATCCGAGCTCCCAAGCTTGTGTTTTGATAAAAATGGCTAACCCTCGGATTTTGAAATGTTCATAACTGCCCAGGCCCGTTATGCATCGCAAACGCCATGACCTAGACGCAAACGCAATTGAGGAAAACATGAAGGCCCGCGAACGCGAAGGACTGAACGCGAACGCGATGAGGAAAACTGATCCTCCTCTAGAATTACTCTACACGAACGCTTGGAGGAGGACGCGAATGCGTAGAAGAAGGAAGTCAAAGCTACGCGAACACGAGAGGGAATTCGCGAACGCGAAGAAGGATTTTTGGTCTGCAACAGCTGAAGGAATTTCTGCAATTTTTTACAACTCCGAAATGCTCTATTGAGCATCCGAAACACACCCGAGGCCTCTGGGACCTCAACCAAACCTACGGACATATTCTATAACATCATTCAAACTTGTACCAATCCTTAAACCACCTAAAATAATGCCGAAAACTCATATTAATCAAGGATTTGAGCCTAAGAACTTCAAATTTCATCAAAATCCACTTTCGATAAAAAAACGTAACCAAAACACGTCCGAATGACCTGAAATATTGCACACACATCCCAAATGACATGATGGAGCTACTGCAACTTCCGGAATTCTATTCCGACCCTCGGATCAAAAACTCACTAACGGACCGGAAACTTCATAGATTCAAACTTCGGCATTTCAAGTCTAAATCAGCTCCGGACCTCCAAAACACATTCTGAACACGTTCCCAACCCTGAAATCACATAACAAAGCTAACAGAACCATAGAATTTCCATTCCGAGGCCGTCTTCACACTGTTCTGACTACGGGCAACTTTCCAACACTTAAGCTCTCAATTAGGGACTAAGTGTCCCAAAACTCTCTGAAACTTAAAACCGAACATCCCAGCAATTCAATTTAGCAGAAATAGACTTGGGGAAAGCAGTTAATAGGGGATTGGGGCGTTAATTCTTAAGACGACCGGCCGGGTCGTCATATCTTCCTACACTTAAACATTCTTTCGTCCTCGAATGAGCACAAAGAAGATACCTGAAGTAGTGAAAAGATGAGGATATCAGCTGTGCATATCCCGCTCGGTCTCCCAAATAACCTCCTTGGCCAACTGACCCCGCCATTGAACCTTTACTGAAGCTATATTTTTTGACCTCAACTTTCTGACCTGTTTGTCCAATATGGCCATTGGCTCCTCAACAGAAGATAGATCATTGTCCAACTGGACTGAACTGAAATCCAACACGTGGGATGGATCACCGTGACACCTCTGGAGCATCGAAACATGAAATACCAGATGAACTCCTGCCAGGCTGGGAGGTAAGGCAAGCTCATAAGAAACCTCTCCAACTTGCCTAAAAATCTTAAAAGGGCCAATAAACCTCGGACTCAACTTCCCTTTCTTCCCGAATCTCATAACGCCCTTCATAGGCAAAACCCAAAGAAGAACCCACTCTCCGACCAAATATGAAACATCACGAACCTTCTGGTCAGCGTAACTCTTATGTCTGGACTAGGCTGTACGGAGTCTATCCTGAATCACCTTAACCTTCTCCAATGCATCCTGAACCAACTTTGTGCCCAATAGCCTGGCCTCACCCGGCTCAAACCAACCCGCTGGAGATCTACACCTCCTACCATATAAAGCCTCATACGGCGCCATCTGAATGATGGACTGATAACTGTTGTTGTAAGCAAAATTCGCCAATGGCAAGAACTGATCCCAAGACCCTCCAAACTCAATTACACACGCACAGAGCATATCCTCAAGAATCTAAATAGTGCACTCGGACTGCCTGTCCATCTAGGGGTGAAATGCTGTGCTCAACTCCACCCGAGTACCCAACTCCTACTGAACGACCCTCCAAAACCGTGATGTAATTTGAGTACCTCTTTCTAAAATAATAGAAACTGGAATACCGTGCAGACGAACGATCTCCCGGATATAAATCTCCGCCAACTGCTCTGATGAAAAATTAGTACACATATGGATAAAATGAGCGGACTTGGTCAGCCAATCTACAATCACCCAAATGGCATCAAACTTATTCAAGGTCCGTGGGAGTCCGACTACAAAATTCATGGTGATCCGCTCCCACTTCCACTCCAGAATCTCTATCTGCTGAAGTAACCCACCTGGTCTCTGGTGCTCATACTTCACCTCCTGACAGTTGAGGCATCTAGTTACATATCCAACTATATCCTTCTTCATCCGCCTCCACCAATAGTGCTGCCTCTAATCCTGATACACCTTCGCAGCACTCGGATGGATGGAATACCATGAACTATGTGTCACACCTCCTTTTGGCGCTACCGCACCCCGCGAAGGGCGTGGTAGAAGGGAGTTTTTCCAATTGAAGGACAATCGAAACGGGATTTATTATTAAGATTCAGAGTCGCCACTTGGGAGATTTATGGTGTCCTAAGTCACCGGTTGAATCCCGAATCGAGGAAAAG